>CM056996.1:120959169-121044170 GCA_029891345.1 Dryococelus australis
CCTTCCCAGGTGATGCTAAACCATGAGAAGGAGAGGAGTGGAGATTCTGGGGCGGCTAAATAAACGAAGGTTCTGGTATACTGACAGTGTAGTGCGACGGAATGATAAGTTCAAGAGTTGAAGCGCTCCTCGAGCATGCGAAAACACGACCCCATCAGTCCGCTCGTTCACCTCCTCGAGACACTCTAGAATGACTAACTTTTCCAGCGTGGTGTGCTGGCCAGGTTTGCGGGCAAGCAAGCCGCGCATTTTTATTTTCTTACATCATGAAAGTTACCGTGCACATATACTTTGCTTACCTGCTTGAAATCGTGGCATAAACAAATACACTAGACATAAATCCTTTAACACACAGCAAACAGTGAATAAAATGAGGTATGGATGAAACACATGGAGAAAGAAAATAACAAAAAAGATTAAACAGACACACTGAGGCCTGCGGGGGCTCTTAAAACCTACAGGGCTTTATGCAATGTTGTTGCATGAACAGGCGTTCTTGAGTGTTTAGTAATTAATGCTTATACCCTGTTTCACTGGGTCTACTTTTCAATCATGTGCGTGTGGGCATGCATGGTTTGCTCTGCACCTTGCATTCACCTTGCATTACACTTCATTTCACTTGCTCACGCACGAGCACCCGGTAGAGTGTTGATCCTTGCCGCGGACGCCAGCAATGGCGGGCAAGCGGGCTTGGGGAGAGCGGATGGTGTCAAATGCTCCCCTCCCCACCCCGAGGCCATTTGGTGGCGTTGCATCACTCGCAACAGGAACACTTCCTCTGTCCCTGTGTCGAGGACGTAATGCGTAGGCTTCCCTATGTGGTGGCAGTCTCACGTTCTTCTTGTTCTGCTGCTGCTGGCAAGCCTGCTCTCTGTGGCACGCTGTGGCAGTACCGCAGGTGGTACAGTCCCGTGGCAATGTTTCCGCCTCCTGGACTGTCGGAGGATTAGCGAGCTGGCAGACCTGCTACCCTCCCCGTCCTCTTCACTACTCACTCCTCCACTCTCTTCACTGCTGCATGCATACTGAGATCGGTGGCGACTCAGTAGCATTGTTCCGGTAGGCCGATATTGTTCTCCGACCTCCAGTTTCTCGTCGCTTTGCCGACTTGAAGGGGTGTTTCCATGGCGGGAACCTGCTTCTCCCCTTCCATGTCTTCGGGAGGTAGTATCAGGGCTGTTTCCAGCTCTCTTGCCCCAACGGCCGTGCTTGACAGTGCTGCGCCATCGGACAAAATGTTGTGGGCCATCAGGCTCACCCCTGCCAATGCCTGTGCATCGGGTTACACCGGACCCAATGTGTCCTCTGCTAATACTCCTTCCTGAAATTCAGCAACACCTTCCATCACTTGGGCTTCACCAGGGGGCTCGTCAGCGCCTCTGCTGTGAAAGGACCCCTGGCGATCCTCGTCTCCTACCAGTTGTTCCGGTCCTGCTATTCCTCTACTCTGCTATTATTTACACTGGTAGCTTGTTCTCCCACTCCCCTCTTTCCACTGCTGACTCTCTTCTTGCTGCTGTCTAGGTGGAGCATGACGATCTAAGGAACAGTGTTGTTACATTGGCATTACTGAAGTGGAGCTCGAACCCATGGCCCTGAGCTGATGATGAATAGGTGTGAAGAGGTGATGAAGTTTCCCTGCCCTGCGCACCATGATGACTGGCATGTTGACGTGGAGCCACTGGTAGAAGGGGAAAAGGTGTGACTCGCTGCACGCATCCTGCTGCATGACTAAATGACGAGTGTGCCGAATGTCAACAAACACATGTGACTACGATATGGTTACTGCCAGCCTAACCAAACACGAATGGATGTGATTGAAATGAATATCTCTGGCTTGCTTTGAAGTGTCTCGTCCAGGATACAATGTCACTGTTTACATTTTTACGACTCGCTATCTTCACTTGCAATACAAACAAAACCAAAGAAAAAAAGTACAATGTTTACCCTTGAAAAATCCACATGTTTACAATTGCAAACTCGCCTTCTGTACACTTGCGAACAAGATAAAAAAGAAAGTTCATGTTATGCTTGACCTTTGTGGCCGAAATACTTCACGCTTAGGACGTGAGCACTTGCGCTGCGGCAGAGTGATGTTATATGTGCACGGGATACAAGAGAACAATGGTGCACTAAGTTCGCAAATTGCTGCTACAATGTGGCTAACTAATGTGCGCATGTGCTTGCCTGTCCTTCACCTGCTATTACTACTTGCTGAATGTTTGCGTTTATATTTACATGACACTGCTTCAGAATGCAGTGTGTTCTCTGATACTGACTGACGTGTCAGTTCCCTCTCTGTGTTACTATCAACATGTGATGCAATGATGTTGTAATGTGTTGCAGTTTCATATGTGGTGGATAATGGGGTGATCGATGTTGGTTGACAAATGAACACTTGGTCCGCAGGGACCGAACACTCGGAAATCCTTTGTATCTGTCACCTTTTCACTAACCTGTGTTACTATGTCCTTGGTGATGATGGTCTGCCAAACTGCTCTCAGCCGATTAAGTCATCCACTGTGCCACTGGTATCATGTATGGTGCAGTATCTGCAGGGATGAGACGGGTGTGAATTTTCCGCGGGCATCTTGCAGTCCGCTGCTGTATGAAGCATGGTGTGGCTTAGGCCTCTGTTGCACTAAGGTGCGCACGGTCTCGGCATGGCAGCCGATATTGATCCAGCCAGCTGGCCACATGGCGCTGTGTTTACCGTTGCTAAAGTGGGCAGGGCGGTATGTTGTTGCAATTTGCATTCAGATGGTTCACTCTCGGTGTTGTGGCCGTCTCAACTGTTGACGTTATTTGCAGGGGGTGGTCCACGTTCTGGACTGATTGGAGCCTGTTCGATATTGTGCATTGTAGCATAGATGATGACGTTTGATCGTGGTGGCCAGAATGCTGTTGCAGTTGACTGGCTGATAACCCCACGATTAACTGGTGGATTCAATTGGTGTGAAAACGGAGAATGTTCTGTGCCCATTCTGTTGCTTACCACTCGCATTGCTTCTCGCTGAATTGGGAGTGGAGCAGTATTGAAGGCGAATGCGGATGTGACATGGTTCTCCGCAGAAAGTGCAGACTTCCCTATAGTTGCACATTTGTTGCACAAAATGTGTCCGTAGTATATATCCGTTATTTCCCAATTTTCTTCGATCGCACAATTCACGTGATACATATATGAGCACCGTTGGCAAGATATGACTTGAATTCCAATCCCTTAACACTCAATCTTCCAGCAGTGGGTCGGTATTTCATATCGTTGCGGCTGTCAAATTGCTGCGAGTTGTTTTGGTTGGTAGAAATTTTGGCAGGCGAAATGTTCTTGTGGTTTGTTGTCGAATACCCTCAACAAATCAGGAAAGGGTGGTTTACATACACTGTTGGTAGTCCTGGAATTACATTTGCGCCAACTCGCTCTTGCTATTTCCGAAAAATGTTGTTGCACTTTGTAAGAAAAGATTGTTGTTGATAGATTTTGTTGCAAATTTGCACAACCTCGGTTGATATAGTTTTCAAAAATTTCCACAGCTATGTTGTTTCGAAAAGTTTATGCTCTCACTGGTGCACTCGCGGTTGTTCCCTTCGTGGTTGTTCGTTGGGCTGCACTGACATTCGCATTTGCTACATTTCGTGCCTCGCTTCTACTTTGCAATTAAGTCTTTCGGAAGCAGGTGCAGGCATAATGGACACAGCAATGCAGTTGTGTCACTAAGTATCCAGCCAGCCATGTTGTTGATGAACAAGTCCATGTGATCGTGGAAGAGCCGACGAGGGTGCGCAGTATGCGGAAGCATGTTCGGGAACAGGCAGTGCATAGCGCGGTTCAGGTGCCATCATAGCACGGCAAACCTGCACGGTGCGGCACACTGCAGGAGTCAATGGTCGGCAGGCACACAGCTGACCGCCGCCATGTGGTGAGCGGGTAGCGTGAGAGGGAGGCAATTTTATTTTCCTCCTTCCCACCATTCTTTTTCGTCCTCGTCCTCCTCGAGCGCGCATGATGCGGGTGGAGGGTGAGGTCTTGCTGTTTCTTTGACCTGCTGGGCGCCTGGCTGGTGCGGTGTGATTAATGTCAGAGTGCACTGACGTGTGCCACATGCTACTACCACTAAGACCATTTGTCCGGCCGTACCATGGAACGCCACCATAGCAGGACTGTACACTCTCTGCAGCATAGAGTGTACACCTGGTCGCTGCAGCGATCAGGAGCAGCGCAAGTGCAAGGGTGTGCAGGTGCAGAGTAGTTGGTAGTTGCCATGGAGACACCACAAAGGAGGATGAAATAGGCAGACTATTTTGAACTAAGAGTATAGGGGCCTAATTAGAGATATTGTTGTTGTTTTAATTAAAGGATATATCATTTGTTTTATTTGAGTTTTAATTGTTTACAGTGCAAGAGCTATGTATCATTATTTATTTCATCATTCACTCAGTGCTGTGTTCATTCCATTCACAAGGGTTTTGTATTAGAAGATTGTTTTTGTGCTTTTTAAATGTTTATTTAGTTATTAAGCATGTTGCAAGATCATGTACTGCAACGCATGGCAGAATGTAGTCCCGTTTCGGTGCCAAAAACTGCATTCACTGTCCCGATGGCCAGTATTTTAAATTTTGTGCGATGCCATTTGGTTTCAGATGTGCACCCGCGACATTCCAGGCAATGATGGTATGTGTGCTGGATGGCATTATTGTGGTGTATCTCGATGACAAATTTATCTCGTCAAATAGCTGGGAAGAACATATGCATAATTTAGCAGTAGTCCTGGAGAGGCTCGGAATCAATGCCCTGACATGCTCGATTAAGAAATGTCATGTGGGTAAAACCAGCATTGATTTCTTAGATCATGAAGTCAATCACGAGGGAAACCATCTCGGAGATAAAACATGAACTGAGATTGTGTTCGACACTAGCACATTACGACACGAGCAAGCATTTGTACCTTCAAACTGATGCAAACCAAGAGGTGAATAGATGCAGTATTGTACCAGGTTAGCGACAGTGGGGAGAAACACATTATCGACTTTGCGAGTGTGAAACTAGGGCAAGCTGAGAGACATTATGACATCAACGAGAGGGAATGCCTGGCACTCGTTTGGATGGTCAAGAAATACTCTGAGTACCTCTACCTTGAGGACCAGAGGTTCACACTACAGACCGACAACCGGTGCCTTGTGTGGTTGCATAGTATGCGAGAAGCAAGGAGTAAACTGATGTGATGGGCATTACACCTGCGGGCCTACAACTTTGTAGTGGAACATGTGCCCGGGGAAGAAAATGAACTAACAGACCCGTTGTCACGCAATGCCAACAATAGGGTAGTTATCCAGGATGATGCAGGATGGGAGGACATTTTAATACAAATTTGCCCAACCCAGTATCATACGTATATGTACAACAAATCACAGCCCCCAACAATTAGGGTCTGATTAGCAACTTGTACAAGGAAGTCGTTGGAGCACAAAGAAGTTTCCGATTAACACAGGAAAAGATGAAACAATGTGAACAGCGAGAAGTAGAGGGATGGTGCGTCGTACATGGCAGGTTCGCGACCTTTTCGGTTCAACAGCCAGGGAAATCGATGGTGTATGTCCTCACATGTGCGAGGGATCAAGTCTTCCCCTATTCGCACTGTGGCAGCATGGCTGGACACCCAGGCGTCGAACAGATGGTCAGGTACGTATGCGACCATTATTTTGGACAGGATTAAGCAGGAATGCATTATGTTACGTACGAAAATGCGAAGAGTGAAACTTGTACAAGACACGTCGTGCAGATGGGAGGCATCAACAGTGGCCACACATGCCTTGTAAACCTGGGTTGACCACATTCCCACCATTCTGTACACACTCAGGAGAATAATAAACACAGCAACTGGAAGGTCGCCCACCGAAGTATTGTAAGGCCTTAATCTATGCCTACCGGGGGAGGCAAAATGTACGCAATGAGAGGACAGCAGCGAAATGCCGAGCACCGACACACAGAAACAACAACGGCAGAGAAGCTTACACGAAGTAAGGCAATAGCAAGATCGTTATGCGGCAAGATGGCTACTGGTCACAAACCGACCATCGCTGAAAGTGCATGTAGGACAGATGATATATGTTCGGACGCACCCCCAGTCAATGACCAAGAAATACTTTTGGGCAGGATTAGCAGCATGATGGACTGGGCTACATCAAGTGCTACAAATGCACAGACCAACCACATACACACCCCGCATGGGAAGTATGAAGGTGAGGGTACACCGGGACAACATCCGGCTAAACCCGGGTGCCGTCGACGATGAGATTGGTCCCGATGTGTCCTGACTCCACGGCGACGTAGGCCGTAATGAACTCGGGGACAAGTGATAGGAGACACGAGGTGTAACAGCACTTCGGGGGGGGGGGAGGGCGAAGGACCTGTTTGTGCGCGCCAACAAGAGTTCACCATCATAGGTGAGACAGGACGGAAACAACGCCGACATGTTCCAGGAGGGGAGGAGCAGTACAGAAGGTTCATCAGCGCTTCGAAAAGATGCGTGGGAGAAGGAGGAAAGTGTGCAGGATTATGTGGTGCCGATATGCCCCTCAGGGAACCTGTAAAGTTTCCAAAAATGCAAGAGCAAGAGCAGTATGACGAGCAGGTGGAAGTGCAAGTGGTGTGAACGCAAGCAGAGCAAGAGGATCCGGAGTTAGCGAGCAAGCATGAGGGCATGTAGATGGGCAGGTTGGACTAGAGCAAGGAGCTAATGCAAGTGTAAGTGCGTTTGCAGAGGCTGTTCAGTCGGATCGCAACTGGAGACAGCATAACAAGCAAGACAGCGAGGAACATGATAGTGAGGGCAGCGAGTCAAGAAGTTCGCTCGGCATGCCGGCATGCCTGAAGTTCGCCGGTCGCATCGGCATGCCCACCCGCCACCACCGTGTCAACAATGCAAGCAGCCGGAGTTGCCTGGCAGGAAGGAGCAACCACTTGCAACACATTGTGCAGCAGGGCCACAGGAGCAGCAGTACCACCTGTGGTCATGCAGGCCGGCCTTCATTTGCAGCTGCTACTAGTAATATCGGATGTCCTACAAATGGTCTTCAAAAGGATTATGGGGGGGTTGACTTGTGCACGTGCTCCTACAACTAAGACAGTTTGTCCCGTTGTAGCCTGCAACATCACCGCAGTGGAGCTGCGTGCTCTGCGCAGTGTAGTGTGCACCTGGTCGTTGGAGCTCTCAGGCGCAGCACAAGTGCAAGGGCATGCCGGTAGAGAGCAGCCAGTGGTTGGCATTGAGACGCCGCGCAGAAGGATGATATGGGCCAACTATTTTGATCTAAGAGTATAAGGACCTAATTAAAGACCTTGTTATTGTTTTAATTAAAGAATTTTACATTTATTTTATTTTATTTGAGTGTTAATTTTGACAGTGCAAGAGCTATGAGTAATTATTAATTTCATCATTCATGCAGTATTTTGTCCATTCCATTCACAAGAATTTGGTATTACAGGATTGTTGTTGTTGTGCTTTTTAGATGTTTATTTAGTTATTAAGCATGTTGCAAGGACAGGCACTGCAAGCCACAACAGAAAGTAGTCCCATTTCGGTGTGAGTGTGGGCTAAGGCGAGCCCGTGCGTCGAGCTGGAAGTCAGTCAGCATGTAGCAAGCAACAGAGGTAGATTGCGTGTCGTGAGCACAGGGCAGCCTTCAATATTTTGCATCTGGACATTAACTACAATAAACTTAACGGAATACTGGAACCTTTATTTGCAATAGCAGCCCAGTAGGCCACATCCACTACCCGCGGGAATAAAATCGCCCCCGAGGAGCTTTATTTTACAAGTAATCATTGCTTGTCCTAAGAGATTTTGTTGGTTCAACTGCATGGCCGGTTATAATAGCCAGAAGTGTTCATTTGAAGTATCCTCGTCGAAGGGAATGTAATTCAACGAAAAAATATGACTGTGAACTGAGCGGTGCATACTTTATTTACATCGCATTGTGCGTGTAATGGGACAGGACCTTGTAATACCTGCTTACTGAACTTACATAAGTCATTTAATCTGAAAGTGTTTATGAGTTCTGTTTCGCATTGTAAGGGCGTGTGGGAGGCCCTGACAGCCCACGTACATGCATGTAAGAGTTAGCAAATTTTCCCACCAAGATTAACAGTGGTGCGATGTCGAACGACAAGCTACTGTTTAACAAACATCACTCATCTGGAGCAGTAATTAACTGACCAGAGGCCAACACTTCAGTGGCTAGGAGATTGGTCCGGGCGTACGGCCTGCAACCCCGAGGTTAAGAGATGCATCATCAACATTGACGTCTCCTTAATGGCGACTGGGGTCAACCAGGTATAATCATTCCTAGACCTCGCCATCACCGCCCCTGAAAACCTAGTTTAACAATTTTCTAATGTCCCAACAGACGTCAGCACCAAGATGGCAGTTGTCTGCTACCCTTCTCGCTTCTACTTCGTAGTTGCATCCTGGGGCATCGCGAAGGCATCCCATGAGTCCGGTTGTACACAATAGTTCTTCTGTATGCCTCCTTGGTGTTGGCGTAGGTCAGGGAAAATGGGGAATCTTCTAACGGGAATTTTGACATTTTTAAAAACTTGGGAAAAATTTGGAAAAAAATTGCAGTTTGGTCAGATGCTAAGAAAGTTTTGTGGAAGGATATTGCCACTAAGTTGTGTGAAATTTAACGGTTGGATGGTGGAACAAAAGTGATCAATTTTAATGTTGGGAATCAGGTAGGATAATTACCGTCGTCTCTCACCAAACTTCTACTGTGTTTCTTGGGCGCCAGACACTGTAGTAGTGCAACATAAAGTTTCTGTAAGTAGAGCTGACTCCTTCCTCTGGGTCGTGTCCCAACAGTCAAGGCATTATACTTCCGATGCTGCTCCAGACGTTCAAGTGAATCAAATTGTTACCGATATTATGCTTGCTACGCATAGAGGTCTTAGAGCGACTCACAAACCTTTCAATTAGGCAAACGAAGGTACAAAGCACTGAAATCACTTAAAAGTACTTGACATAATACACTTATGAATTGCGGGGAAATATGGAGGCAACCCAAATGAAGACTCATATTTTTGTAAGTTACTGGGTTGTTGCCATACGTTCCCCTAGGAAACAACTCTACAAACATTTGCCGGGCTTAACATGCCAGCAGGACTTCATTGTACAAAACTGCACATGGCCTCAAAGATTATGGTGAAAGTTATGACTTCCCAAATGATGCTAAACCATGGGAAGGAGAGGTATGGAAATTCACGGGCGGCTAAATAAACGAAGGTTCCGGTATACTAACAGTCTATTGCGATAAAATAACTGCTAGAGTTGAAAC
The DNA here is from genome assembly GCA_029891345.1 of Dryococelus australis. Classification (NCBI taxonomy): domain Eukaryota; kingdom Metazoa; phylum Arthropoda; class Insecta; order Phasmatodea; family Phasmatidae; genus Dryococelus; species Dryococelus australis. The sequence continues at coordinate 120,968,500 of CM056996.1, forward strand.
GCTGCCCGAGCGTGCGAAAACAGGACCCCGTTGGTCCAAACGTCCACCTCCACGAGACAATGTAGAATGAATAACTGTTCTGGCACGGCTTGCTGGCCAGGTTGGCGGGCTAGCAAGCAGTGTGGACTATTTTCTTACACCATGAAAGTTACCTTGCACATTCACACACATATAGATTACATGCCTGCTATTGACGTATGTCACGTGTCCCTTCCGAACACGTTTCACAGCTACGTGTCACGAAGCTGCACAGTAGGGATGCGCACTCAACGAGCGGAGCAGCAAGTGCAGTGCAATTGTGAACACAACACAGCACATGACACCAGAGCACCCGCTGTAGCATAGTAATATAAAATAGATCATGTTCTCCGGGCTCTTCAGGGCACAGGCCTATTGAATACTTGCATATTTTCACCCAGTGTCTTAATATGTATTTTCTTTGTTCATTAATGTGCAAGTATCGTGTGTGTAAACGTATGCTAGCCAATAAATCGCTGTGTCAACTTATCGGCGAGCTTTTGTTTGCCACAATATTATGTAACATGGGTGTGTGAGCTGACCCGAACAGGTCACTGTGCACTACGCATTTAGAATAGTTGTATGGCACATTTATAAGGAGCAGTAATCCAGCATTTGTACTCGGCCGAATAACCCTAGAGGAAACCTCGTCTATGCCGACTCGCAAACATGTACACAATGTCTGGCACCCTGGGTAAAATAACCTTCAAAATTTCACAGCTCCTTAAATCCTGCCTCTGCCCAATGACGCACCATGGCGCCACGTGAAAATGGCCCCCAACTTAGTTGCTGATCCTGGAAAGCACAACATCCCAGAAATTCTTTTTCCGAATCTTCCTCAAAACTTTCCAGAATTTAAATTCCTAAATTTACTCGCAACGAGGGAGTTGCACTGTCAACTTGGCAACCGGTACAGCAAGGGGCAGCATCGCGACGCCTTCAAGATGCCTGCACGACACCAGAAAAAGTTCCACGTGGTCAGAGAGAGAAGCACACCAAAACAAGAAAGCACTATCCATTGCTCCGGCAAGTGCGAACAAAGGCTGTGAGGTGGCCATCTTAGGGCAGCAGGTGTGACATCACCAGCACGACACCCTGTCGTCGACCATCGGGAACAAAGACCATGGGAGCATACCCATGCTACCCCTCCGCCACCTGACATCACCGCTTCCACCCCACCATGCACCAAGAAGGAGAGGAAACAAATGGAGAAGAAAGGGGACGAAACCAGTTCCTCTCCCCCTTGCTATTCGCTCACCACATGCCGGCAGTCACCTGAGTGCCCATGCCATCCGTTGATTCCTGCACCATGCTGTGCCTTGCAGGTCTGCCGCAATCACCAGCAGTCAACTTCCACACCGTGCATCCATGTTCGCGCAGCGCAGAACTTCCACATTCGCACTTCTGCATTTGTGCTTCTGCATACGTGCTTCTTTGTCGGCCCTTCCGTGCTTGGGTATGTGTTATCAAGTTGAACACATGATGGCTAGCCGGACAGACGAGACCACATCGGCACTTCTTAGCCCACATTGTCTGCGAGAGGTGCCAACCAATCTCATTACCAAATATGTACTCGGCACAATCTACTGCCGTTATAAGTTGACACATTGCGCCTCCAGAGGTGCTGGTGGTGTGTTCTTGTACCGCCTGAGAGCAGGTGAGGAACAGGAACTGATGATATGACAGGCGCCATGTTCGGTGTAAATAAAGATTGTTGATGGGAGTCGTACGGCCGACGGCGTATGGCGACTCTGGATATCCAGTCAATATGAAGGAGAGCTGAGTGAATTTGTCCGTCATATTATGCAAAGGTAAAATATTGCCTGTGGGAGAAGCTGTCTGCCACTTCGCACGCCTATATTACCAATGAATTTACCCTGCTTGAGGGAGGCAGGCTCCATAAATGCAAAATATACACTGAAAAACACTTATAAATTTGAAGGCAGCTGTCAGGGCTCAGTACCCGTTGAACTCAGGAGAGTTAAATGCAATAAAACACGTCTAATTTTGGTATGACTGTTTGATTACCATAAAGGTACAACCGAATGTTACTGCACTTGTTAATGTGTACCTTAGTTAAGCCGACCTGGCACTCTGGACCTGCCGGTGGTGGCTACTACTGAAAAATAAGGCTTAGGCCGTTGATTGTAATTATGTGAAATGCACCCTGCGCACGAAATCCTGGTATGTTATGTGAGGATTCAGGGAGACATCCCCTTTAGCTAAATAAAAGCACTGAAAGGTTCTTGAATTACGTTAACTATGGATGTGAAGGCAAATGCAGCCTATATTGAATTGCCGAGGGGGGTACGCGGAGCTTGCCGTCTGCCCTGCCGGTTGTCCTGAGTGCTGAAGTCTGACTAACAACATGGCATCGGTTTTGCCGGACGTCCAGCGAATCTGGCGCCAAAATGAAAACATGAAAAAAAACTGAACTTAATGAATAACATAAGTGAAATTGATGATGTACATAATTAAGATTGCTAAACTAAAACACACTAACGGTGGTGTCAGTAGCATCTTTCTCCATTAACCCCGTGGGCCATTTCCCTGATTGCTTCTTGCTGGGACACGATAACTGTCCGGGTGTGGGTTGTTAGGGCACCTTCTCTGCCAGTGGTACACTTCCGCTGGCCGACAATAACGACATGGAGTTCGGGGCAGGTAGTTCCCTCCCTCTCTGCCCTCGCCAGGCCGTAAGTTGTGCACTCGACGAGATTAGAGAAGATACAATACTAGGTGTGCCATGGATGCAGGAACAAAACACCATTGTGGAACCTGCCGCCAGGAGGATCCTTTTTGGTGCCACCAAGCGACGGAAAACCCAGAGCAATTACTGCCTGTCCAACTTAGTGATTTCGACCACGAAGTCCCGCCACAACACCAGGTTGCATTCCAGTGACTGATGAGCGAGCATCGTTAAGTTTTCGAGGAACATGATGCACTTCGAAGCACGACTGTGGCGGAGCATGAAATCAAGCTGACTCGAGAGGGGCCGATTTATGCTGCACCGAGAAGCTACCTTCCCCACCAGGAAAGAAACATACAAGAACAGGTGGAAGTAATGTTGGCAATTGGCATCATAGAGCCGAGTAGGAGTCGCTATAACTCCTTGATCACACTCGTGCCAAAGAAAGATGACAGCTGGAGATTTTTTGAAGACTTTGACCCTATTAATCAGGTGACCTGCAGTGCCTTAACACCTTATGTGAGTGTGAGAGAATCATTGAGTTCCTTGGGCAATGCGAAGATTATGATGTTGGACCTGCACAGCGGGTACTGGCAGGTGCTTGTCAAGCAAGAGGACAGGGCGAAAACAGCATTTACCACCCCAGATGGGAGACACTTCCAGTTCTGTGCGTCTTAAACGTGTGCCTGCCAGATTTCAGTCCATGATGGTTCGAGTCTTGGACAGACTGATTGGGGAGTGAACACTACCGTACTTGGACGATGTCGTGGTCTGGTCGAATAGATGGGAAGACCACGTACACTTCGTGTCCATGGTCCTCGAACTGCTGGAAATGAGCAGACTCACCTGTGCGGTGAATAAATGCCACCTAGGTAAGAGCAGCGTGGACTTCCTAGGACATGTTGTGCAAGAGAAAGGGAACCAGCCGAACCAAGAACAACTACAGGTGATCGAAAATTACCCCGTGCTGAAGACCCGCAAACAAGTCTGCAAGTTCTTCGGGCATGTGAATTGGCTGCATGAGTTCATTGAGGGGTTCGCCATAGTGACAGCACCGCTTACCGATTTACTCTCACCACAATGCAGGTTCGTGTGGGGCGAGAAAGAAGAGTGTGCATTCGAGGAAACGAAAAAAACATTTCTATGCTTGTCCAATGTTGGCAAGGTGTAATGTGAGCCCGCAATTATACATGCAAACAGACGCAAGCCACGCGGGAATTGGAGCTGTTCTCTACCAGTGTGGAGAGAACAACATGCGGCAAGTGATCGACTTCGCGAGTGCTAAGTTGGGAGCAGAAGAGCGAAATATGATGCGAACGAGCGTGAGTGCCTTGTGGTAGTGTGGGCAGTGAAGATGTACTTCACCCCCCTGAAGAACAGGCAGTTTTTGCTCTGCACCGACAAACATTGTCTTGTATGGCTCCTCAACCCCAAGGAAGCCAGAAACAAGTTAACCCGATGGGTGCAGCTTCTCCAATCGCATGACTTTGTGGTGGAGCACGTCCCAGGAAAATAAAATCAGCTGGTAGATCAATTGCCGCGAGAATACCGGATCAGCACAACCGTGAACGACAATGCGGAATGGGACGACGTCCTACCTTCAACCAGCCAGGAACTACTACACGAGGTATATGTAACTGCGCTGGGCGCAATATAAGGCGATGTACATATGAGTGACCTGTGGAGGGAGGTAGTGACAGCGCAGAACGTTTGTTTGTTTACAAACAAAGTGAAGGCAAAGTGTGTGACATAGCGAGTGGAGAATTGGCATGTGATGGACGGCCGATTGGAAACTTGTTCCGTGCAAGAACCGACGGAATGGAGGTTATTTGTACCTGTGGATAAGAGGGCAGGACACTAATACTAACACACACACGCAAGTGAGACAGTGGGACACCCGGGAACAACACAGACAGTTAGAAATATACACGATCAATTTTACTGGCCAGGAGTGTCATGTGACATGCGTGACTTCATGCAAAGATGTGTGACATGTCAGCAGTTTAAATCACGTAGAGCAGGTTGAAGGCAACAACAACGGCCACGATTTCTTATGCAACCATTCGAGACTGTGAGTCTCGATTTAATTGGACCTTATCAGTACACAACAACTGGCAAGAAATTTATCCTGCTGGTCACGGATAACTACTTTCTCTGGGTGGATGCATACCCATGCAGTGGCGCATATGTGTAAAACATTGTGATATATGTTGGGATACCCGAAACAACAGCACACCGACAACGGCACACAATTCACTGGCAGGAGGTGTCACGAGTGGTTCATCGGGGGGAGGGGGGTACTATCTGAAGACGGTGGTGTACCATCCATGTGCGAACCCCACGTGGTGCCTTAACCAGGAGTTGAAGGTACTAATGCGGCTCCATGTGGATGAGCAACACAAAACATGAGCTGAACACTTACCCACTTCCCTCTTCACCCTTAGCCAGCGTGTAAACGAGGCCACAGGATGAACACCCGCCCAGGTCCAACTATGCCACAACCTGGCCTTGCCGGGTGAAAAGCTATGTCCGCAAGAACTGATGTGTAGTAGTGCAAAGAATAGCGGAGTACTGCGGAAAAGGAGACGCCAAGAGCGACATGAACAGCTATGCCGACAATAGCAGTACACCGCGTGGTGGGTCCTGACAGCGATGAGACCACCACCGGCACTGATAGCAGGGCAACAGGTTTATCTGCGAACGCACTCGCAATCTATGGTATAGAACATTTTTTGTGCAGGGGTGGCAGCATGATGGAGCAGCCCGCCCCAGGTGGTGGGAAGTGTCGGTTCTACCACCTACCTGGTCCGAGTGGGCAGGAGACTGATCTGGGCGCACCGGGATGTCGTGAGAAGGGCACCCGGTGACGTCCCTGGCGATAACAGACTCGGTGATCACGACGCCCATGATGGCGCAAGAGCCAATGAGCAAGATTAGCCAGCGAGAGGAGAGGAAGATGGACCAGCACGCCAGCAAGAAGGGGGGTGGGGGTGCAACTGTTGTGCAAATGCCATCGATGCCAGATATAGCAACATCTACCAGGAGTCGATTGGAGACAGGCACAAAATGGGACGCGGGAAAACTTCATGCCAGAACTATCGCCCCAGAACAGCAAGCGAGGGAAGATGTGCAAATACGTGACAGTGTAAGAGAGCAGTATACGGGGGAGGAAGCAGCCCCGATGATGCTTGATGGCGAAGCGCCGACAAGTGCCACCGCATCAGATTCAGTGCTGCTACCGGCACCAACATTGCAAACAACAGTTCCGACAACGGATGAAGCAACACCTGTCGAAGAGGCATCACTGGAAGTCAGGGGAACTGAAATGCAAGAGACAGCAAGAGTAACAGAGGAGGCAGAAGAGCTGCCCCAGGGTGGTCCACCCCACCTGAAAGCCAGTTGTGTGAGTCGCACCCGGCATTGAATGTTATGATTGGAGGGAGCAAGTAAGAAGACAGTACAAGCAGTAGCAGCGACAGTGAGGGCAGCGGGTTGGCCAGCTCGTACTGCCCCCATGAATCGCATCGGCAGAGGAGACCATTTAGGAGTAAAAGAGTTTGTTTTTCAGTATTTCCTTATGTATTATTCACAACGTGTGCCATAGTCACCTCATTCTCCCAAATGTAAACAGTGCCCCTTTTGAAATGTTATTTTAAAGAATTATTTATGTATGTTCCAGTGCAAGGTAAGGAACACAAAGGGTTAATATCTTTTTTGGGATGTTAATTTTAGTTGTGAGGTCTGTGAGGGAGTGGAATGTGTTGAGAGAGGAATTGGTATCTTTAAGAGGAGTTGGTAAGTTCAGGAAGGGAGTGGAAAAGGAGTTGGTTGGGTGAAAGAGAGGTGAGAGCTCGCCACAGGGTGGGAGCCTAATTGCGAGTGTATGTATGTATGAAGATCCACATGGCCTGCCGGCCCACCAAACTCGGAGGTGTGGTTGCGTGTTACCATGGCTCGGGTTTCGCATGCTCGAGCAGCCTTCAACTTTTGTTTTTCAGTCATTCAATTTCCATAGTTTTAATTCACGGGAACCATTGTGATTTAGACACTACCCTCCTCTTCCCAAGTGCTTGCATCGGCTGGGAAAGCTTAAAACCTTGCACATGATTTTTATCTGCTTCGTGCAATTTTTATTGTGTTACCTCACATGCAGGTTGAAGCAGTGAAGTGTGATTATATAAGTAAAGTCCACTGAGAGCCATGGTAAATAAACTGCATAATTTATGCATTGAAAACTTTGTATGTGGACATTCTTTTGTGGCCTTCGGGCTCTTCAGGGTGCAGGCCTTTAGAATACTTGCACATTTTCACCCAGTGTCTTAATATGTAAAGTCTGTTCAATATAAAGTGAGCAATTTTTAAGTCCCTTCTAAATTTTTTCTTTCATCCAGTTTCCAATTTCCTGCTGCTTTTTAATATAATCATTGCAATGAGACCAATAAACACAGTGTATACATTTCACCACCTTCAAAATTTAATGCCTGAGGATTAAATAAGATACATTTATCAGCCGTTAATGCCTGTTTGGAGGGCCTTAAAAAGTGCTCACTTTATTTGTGTTAATGTAGGCATGTGACTACCCGATAAATCACTGCGTCAACTTAATCGCCGAGCTTTTGCATGCCGCAATATTATGTAACATGGGTGTGTGACTTGACACGAACAGGCCTCGGTGCACTACACTTTTGGAATAATTGTATGGCATGTTTATGAGAAGAAGCAGTGCAGGATAGCATTGCTCATCGGCTGGACGATCCTGGAGGAAATCTCGTCTCTACCGACTCATCCGACATAGTCCACTATGTCTGGCGCCCTGGGTAAAATAACCTTCAAAAATTTTACTGCTCATTAAATCATATCTCTACCCACTGTGGCACCACTGCACCACATCAGAATCGTGGAATAAACAAGTACACTAGACATAAGAACTCTTTAATACATAGCAAATACTGAATGAAATGAAGTGTGGATGAAATAAATGGAGAATGAAAGTAACAGAAAATATGCAACAGTTACACTTAAACACTATAGGGCTTCATGCAATGTTGTTGTGCGAACAAGCGTTCATGAGTGTTTAGTAATTAATGCTTATTGGCATTTTGCCCTGTTTCACTGGATCTACTTTTAAAGCACGTGTGCATGGGTTCATGTGGTTTGCTCTGATCCTTGCATTACACTTCGTTGCACTTGCTCACGACATGAGTGCTGTAATCGGTACTGTGGCCGCAATCGCGAATTAGCTTGTTCTGATGTATTCGGTGCGATGCACTGTCCAACCAGGACGCACGAGCGCCTGGTTGAGTGCTGATCCTTGTATCTGATGCTTTCGATAGTGGGCAAACGAGCTTGGGGAGTATTGGTGGCAAATTGTGTGAGATCTTATTTTAGTACTTATAAACACCGGTAAAACACATTTGTATTAATGGTTGGCTATTTGGCCACGTGGTTTAGTGCACCGTTTCACCTTAATGCAAATCAGTATTGTAATACTGGATGGACTAAAATTACTGGATAAAAATGCTTAATATTAAAAAACTTCTGAAAAATACTTAATGTGTAAAAGCCTATATAATAAATTATAACGAATATTTATATACCCAAAATACGTCACTGTTATCTTATGCATGGCTATTTGGATTCTCTTACAAGATAGTGCAACAAGCGAACGAACCATCAGACACATAAAAATATACACACAACACTAACAAGGGATACTTTTAATTATGAATAATAAAAAAAACTGTGTGACTATTTGTCTCGTACTTACGTGACAGGTCAGGTGACATTGGATAAATATAATCACTCTAACACAACACTTGGCAACATAAATAAATAACCCTCAAATAACAACTCTAAAAAAGTAAACACAAGCACATTGTGTGCATCTCTGGCGTGCATGTCGTATTTTTGGTTATATTATTACAGACCTAAATTAGATATGCACATGGTATCTTAAATGGGTCCAGTAGTGCACGATATGTAATGAAGCTCAAGACATGTTACACTAACCTAAACAAAACACTTATAATATAGCATTGTAAGAAATAAAATACACACTTAAATAAACATGGCGAAACAGTACACTTAATTTCATTTTCCTACAAATTTAAAGAGGCTATTAAAAATCACTTTATACACTTTCTCGCCTTACGTCTCACATAAACACACGCACACTTGGCACTGGCTCGGTGACATAGGTGCTTCTCCATGTCGTTGCTGTTCGCTGTGACATGCTGGCAGGAATGATGTGGTTTTCGGATTTATTATGTTTTATTGCATCCGTAAGATATTTGTTCAATACATAGTTGTACAATGATATTAAATAATTCATATTACAGTATACAAAATGTATATACTAGACGTAGTACACATACACATGTCCGAATGAATGTACACACATATTTTTTCCTCATAATTTGACTAATTTTTTTCCAGCATACTGTTGGGCATCATCGTTTTGCTGAAACAGAAGAAAAGGGAAACGAGAAAAACCATAACCAGAAATGTGTAAAATTACATATTATACAGTAATTTCTTAATTTTTTTAATTTAGGTATTCTTTTACACATTAGAAAATGGTAGTTTAGAAAAAAATTCTTACAGCGGTTTTTAAAGGTTTTTTGTTAGAAAAGCAAATTTCTTGAAGTTGTCGTCGTAACTTATTGAAAAATTTGCTACGAAAGTAGGGTGGCCCATTCTGGACAAGTTTTAAGTTAACTGAAGCCACATGTAATAGATTTTTGATTCTAGTATCTTTCTTATTAAAGGACTCGTTTTTCTTAAATAAGTGACTGTTTTTGGACGTGGTGATGAATGGTCTGAGACTTAGCTGCTGCCCGCACCATGTGTTTCTGAGTTATGGTTTTCTAAGTTGTGATGTTTTGTGATTCTGTGTTTTGTGTTTCTAAGCTGTGTTTTTCTAAGTTATGATCATTATAAGTTTTGAATTTCTAAGTTTTTATATTTCTAAATTATGTGGTTCTGCATTTTGTGTTGTTAAGTTGTGATAGTTCAATGTTGTGCATTTCTATGTTATATTTCTAAGTTGTGTGTTTCTAAGATATGATAGTTGTAAGTAATGAATTTCTAAGTTACAACTTTTGAAATATGTGATTCTCTAAATTACGAGAATTCTATGTTATGATTGTTCCAAGTTATAGTTCTAACTACTGTTGATTTTTCAAGGATTCTATGTTATGACTATTCTTAGTTGTTTTCTAATTGATGAGCGGTTTCCCTTCGATAGTGACCTTTCTCGTAATGACATACTAAATGAACCACATAGTTTTGTGTTGCATGCCAGCTAGGGAGTCGTAATATTTATGTTTTTTTTTCAAGTGGCCTTATCTTCATTACATTCTGTCTGCTCCTGTTTGTACTCCTACCTCTATGGGAAAATCGACCTTACCTCACTTCATTTGAGACAAATTTTCCGTTTTAGATTTATCGATACGCGTGGTCGAGGTTCATGTACGTATAGGCTGTTCATAATAAAGTGAGCACTTTTTAAGGCCATTTCAACTGGCATTAACTGCTAATAAATATATTTTATTGCAGCCTCAGGCATTAAATTTTGGTGGTGGTGAAATGTATACAATGTGTATACTGATCACAATGCAATGTTTTTAATAAAAATCATCAGGAAGATGGAAATTGAATGAAAGGAAAAATTTTCAAAGAACTTAAACAGTGCTCACTTTACCGTGAACAGCCTATATCAGTGCGTAAGTATTGTAAACAAAAATGAAGTTCTCTTTAGCGGGGCGCGTACGAATGATTTATTTTTTCTTTGATAATGCGATTTCAATAGATGTCTGTAATTAAATTATTTCCGTGACGTTATGGTTTTGTATTGTTCGTGTTGCGATTACAATTTTTGTTACAACTAAAGTGAAGTAGGAAAATCTATGGCAATTCTTCTTTACTTGGAATATACTGTAGCTGCTGTGATAAGGTACTGGTTGATAAATTCGGACTACAGAGAGACAATAGCTGATCGAGTTGAAGTTTCTACGCCGTTAAATTCTTGGAAGAAAGGTGACAACATGCATTTTTATTCAATAGCTAATATTAATTACATAAATGTTTGAAAACAGCCCATTGCAATGCACTCGATACGACAAAATTGCGCAACATAAGCTCTAAGCCATTATTTTTTTAAAGGAAAAGTGAAAAAGAAATCAAAAACTCACTCTGCAGAAGTTAGCAATTTCCATGAAAACGGTACAAACAGTTCAATTACTTTTCAAGCTTGCCTGTAAGTCACTAGTGGGTAATATTCCAGAATAGAGGCTTTTTGGAAAGTCGGAAAAATAATACCTGGATATGTTAGATTGATTATAAGTAATCATAATTACTAGGAATTTTGGAGGGGCTTCAAGTAGTTTTTTTTTTTTTAATGTGATAGGGAGGGAGGTTATCAAGATTACTGTATTTATCTTATAAAAAACATATAATTTACGTAGAATATATTTATATCGGGTCACTGAATTGTAATTGTATTACATGCCTAATAATACTGTTTACAACGAATCTTTAACGTGTAAAACCTCATTTACAGGGCACATTTATGCTGTGATGTTGAGGTTATACAGGTATACAACAGGTATCAAACAGTGTTGGAAGATTATGTAATTCTGGTAGATTAGGTTTAAATATAGGTGGAGTAGTAGTTTGAGGTATAATTAGAGTTAACATTTGTGTTTTATGTGGTAAATAGTTATAAGGAGGGAGTAGTGTCCGATTGTGTGCACGAGGCAGAGGCCTTTGTTGTTGTACGAGGGTAAAGGGTGTATGGTGTAAGTTAGGCTAGCTAAGAAAGTGTGTGTATACGTAGGTATTTGGTGTATTTTATAAGGGGGGAGTAGTTTAAGTTTTAAGTTAAATTTTTTTTTTAAAGAGGGTAAAAAAATGGAAGGGAGGTGTAAGTGTAGGGGCTGCAGAAAGGTGTGGAGTAGGTTAGATAGTGGTGTGCAGTGCGACCAGTGTGGTGGCTGGTACCATGTTGGCTGTATAGTGATCAGGGAGGAGGAACTGGAATCACTACAGGAACATGAGTGGAAGTGTGAGGAATGTGCTGAGGGAAAGGGTTTAGTGGCAGTGGTAGGGAACAAATTAAGGGTAGAGAAGGAAACACAAATATGTGGAGAAGGTGGAAACTGGATTTGGGATATGCTGAGAGGAAGTTTCAGTCCACAGGAGGAAAAGCAGAGTAGAGAGGAAGAGTCGGGCAGAATGCAAGTAGGGCACCAGAAGGAAAGCCAGAGGAGGAGGGAGGCAGAGATAGAGGTGTTAAGATTAAGGAGGAGGAGGATAGAGGAGTTGGAGGCAGTAGAAAGGGATAAGGCAGTAGGATACATAAGACAGCAAATAAGGTTAGAGGAGCAAGAAATAGTAGCAAGGGATAAGGTGATAGTAATAGGCAGGAAGCAATCAGGAATAGAGGAACGGGAAATAGAAAGCAGGGAACAGGCAGTGGTAGAAGGTAGGAAGCAGTATGCTGAGGCTTGCAAGTGTGTGATTAGCAAAGACCAGCAAGCAGGAGAAAGTGGACAGTTCAGGTCCAGAGGGGAGAGAGGAGGGCTGGCCAAAGGGAGGGAAACAAGGGTGCTGAGGAAAGTGTGGGAGACGTTCCCTGGAGCTAGGGCAGTAGTCAGTGGCGTGCTGGTTAGGAAAGGAGTATCCTATAGGAAGGCAGTGGCTGCGAGTGAGGTATATGAGAGGGTGTGTCTGGATTTGGGGGCTACATTTATAGATAGTAGGAAATGGGTAGGCTGGGAAAGTGTAGGGAGGGACCAGGTTCACCTGACAGAAAAGGGAAAGAGGATTCTAGGTTATCTGCTAGGTAGAGAAGTAGCTGGCTGCATGGAGTGGGTCAGGGCAGAGCAGCAGTTGTTGAAATAGCAATCAGTTAGAAGCAAGGAAACGGAAGGTGAGAGAAATGGAGAGGATAGCATTGATGAGGCCGCAGGGGTGGAGATAGGAGGTAAGCAATGTAGGATGGTAGAGCAGAGTACTAGTATAAAGATAATGGTGGTGAACTGTAGGAGTGTGTACAACAAGCTGGAGGGCTTCTGGGGAAAGGTTGAAGGACATGGGGCGGATGTAGTGGTAGCTGTGGAGACTTGGTTGATTGAGGAAGTACTGGACTTTGAATTTAGGCAGGATAAGTTCACTATCTTCAGAAGAGACTGGGTGAGGAGGAGGAATAATGGTGTGTGTAAGGAAAGGGCTAAAAGAGGCGGTAGAATGGGTTAATGAGGATGTCGAGGTAATGGAAATTAAATTAAGTGGTATTAGTAATAGGAGCATTACTTTGCTGGCAGCATATAGACCACCAGGACAGGGATGGCAGACAATTGAGATGATCAAGGAGAGGGTCGATACACTAAAGGACAGGCAGTGGGTTGTTGTAGCAGGGGATTTGAATATGCCAGGGGTAAAATGGGTAGAGGGTGCAGAAGGAATGGGTAGCATGATGCAGAGAATGGGTAGCATGATGCAGAGAATGGCAGCACAGTTAGTCAACAGAGGATTAGTCCAGGTAGTAGAAACACCTACGAGATGGAATGAGGAGGGTGTTGGTCAATGCTGGATGTGGTGTTGGTCAGACCTAGGAATGCTGTAGTTGCTGCAATAGTATTGGATGGTATAAGCGACCATCATATCCCGGTTGTGGAAATTGGGATTGGCAGGATGAGGGAAGTGCAAATGGCAGAAAGGTTGGTGTGGCAGTATGGGAGAGGAGACAAGAAGGGGGCAGAAATATTCCTGAGAGACAGGTTTAAAAAATGGTCTATGGAGGAGGGTGTAGAGGGGTTGTGGAAGGAGTTTAGAGGATTAATAGATGTTATGTTGGAGAAATTTGTGCCAATGATAAGGTTACGGACTGGGGGATATCAACCATATTACGGAGAGGAGATTTTGAAAATGAAGTGCAGAAAATTACATGCCAAGTGGAGAAATGAAGGGATGATAAGATCTAAAGAAATGATGAAACAAATGGGTAGGGAGCTTGAAAGGAAGATCAAACAGGCAAAGAATGTATTTCTGGGGAACATGGTGGAAGAAGGAAAAGGCAAGGAATTGGGGAAAGTGTTGAGGTACGTTAGGAGATTAAGGGGAGGAGTGGAAGGGATGGTAGGCATGCGATAAATGACCAAGAAAAATCGGAGATGCTGTAAGGACAGTATTTGTCAGTGTTTGAGGCAAAGTAGGGTTGGAATAGGGGGACAAACAGTGTTCGGGGGGTGTTTAGTGAGTTTAAGATGAGGGAGTGGGAGAGAGAAAAGGTAATTAGGGGTTTGGAGAGCAGTAAGGCAGGGGGACCAGATAGGATAGTAAACGCAGCACTAAAGTTTGGTGGCAAGGAGTTGGCGGAATATTTATAAATGCTGTTTAAAAAGTCCTTAGGAGAGGGTAAGTTACCACAAGATTGGAAGGATGCTATGGTGGTACCTATACACAAGCAGGGAGAGGATAGGGGGAGGCCTGGCAGCTACAGACCGGTGAGTCTCACATTAAGTACAGGAAAAGTAATGGAGAGGCTGGTGGTGCAGTATGTGGTGAGGGTTATGAACAATAGGAATTGGTTGGAGGAGTCCCAGCATGGTTTCAGGAGGGGATACTCATGTGAGACTCAGCTGGTTGGGTTATTAGAGCATCTGGTGCAGATAGTTGATGAGGGGAAGCAGGTGGATGCCTGTTTCATAGATTTTAAGAAGGCAATTATAAGGTGCCCCATGGGACATCGATGAGGAAAGTGGAGGTGTTGATACCAGACAGGAGGGTAGTGGAATGGATAGTGGACTTTCTCAGGGGGCGAAGGCAGAGGGTGAAAGTGGGGGAGGCAATATCGGAGGAAGAGGAGGTTACGTCAGGGGTACCACAGGGAAGTGTGCTGGGTCCTTTGTTATTTACCATAATGGTAAATGACATGGGTTTGGGGATTATGGGAAAAATCAGATTGTGTAGACGATTGTGTTGTATATGCTGAAGTGGGAGAGGGGGGCGGAAATTTGCAGGCGGACATTGATAAGATATGGTTGTGGAACAGAAAAAATGAAATGAAGATAAATGTAAGAAAAACTAAGATAGTAAGGTTCACAAGGAAGAAGATGGTAAGCAGGGACATGTACAGATGGGAGGGACAAGAGAAAGAAGAAGCAGCAGAATATAAGTATCTAGGGATTGTATTGCAGGGAGACCTCAGGTGGAAAAAACAGGTAGAGAGGGTGGTTGCAAAGGGAAGAAGGGCTCTGGGTATGCTGGGAAGGGTGCTGAATGGAGTCAGCTGTGAGGTGAAGGAGAAGGCGTATGGCACAATGGTACGGCCAATGTTAGAATACGCTGCAGCAGTATGGGACCCTTATGTGGAGGTGGAGGTGTGAGAACTGGAAAAGGTGCAGAGAAAGGCAGCAAGATGGGTGAAGGGTAGGTGGAGAAGGCAGTGGCAAGATGGTGAGGAAGAAGGGAACTATAGGCCATCAGTGATGATGAAAGAAATGGGGTGGAGATCATGGAAGGACAAGAGGAAAGTTGAACGGCTAGTCAGGATGTACAGGATGGTGAATGAAGAGGGAGGATGGGGAGGGCTACACTGCAAGCTAAGTAAGGGGGTGTTTAGGGGAAGAGGAAACAACAGTGAGAAGCTTCAGAGGGTGTGGAGGAGAACAGAGCGGGGTAGGCAATCCATGCTTGTGAGGTCTGTGAGGGAGTGGAATGTTATGAGGGAGGAATTGGTATCTGTGAGAGGGGTTGGTAAATTCAGGAAGGGAGTGGAAAAGTAGTTGGTTGGGTGAAGGAGAGTTGAGAGAGCTCGCCACCGGGTGGTAACCTAATTGCGAGTGTATGTATATGTATCAGAATTACTCAAGGCTTACCTTGTCTATATTCATGAGAGGAGTGTGCTACATTAATGTATAACTAGTAGAATAAAAAATATACATATAATACAACATACACGATAGTTTCCGAGATGGTGTTTATATACAGTATGCGTTGCAATTACACATTACACTGCATTCAGTGGTAGGTAATTATTAAGATTAGGGTCTTTTCTGGAAAAAAATTCTCTGAAAGTGTTATAGTCCTAATTCCACTCTACTAATTACACAGAACATGAATTTACTAGGGGCATCAACATTTGACCAATAGAAACCTCAAAAAATATAGTGGTGAGGGCTATGAAGAGAATGGAAATTGTGGGGTAAAATGGGTGAAAAATATGTAAATAATGTAATATTTCTTCATGAAAATACAATAAATTACAAAAAACTGAACCAAACATTAATCAAATAGACAATATTACCCATGCAAGCTACAAATACGATAGTGGAGGAGGGGTCGTTCCAAGTCAAATCAACACGGTATAAACCTCACCATCTCAGATTCAGATGAAATTTGGTGAGGAGGTAGTATTCATATAGACTAAGGACAGCATCAAATTCTATTGTAATATGTCTACTCGTTTGGGAATTACAGGTATCTGAAATTTTCAAGAAATTGAAATAGAGAGCTGGGTGTGGTGTCATTTTACAGCTTTTTGCATGATTTTTACAGTGATATACTACAGAGCATAGGTCAAGAGGGAAACATTTTTTGACACATCCAAAATCAAAATTTTGGTTTTGAATTTCTCAAAAAGTACATCATTGAAATTGTTCATATAAATATTAGGAATAGCTAATACGCTTGTTTATCACATTGCAAAATATAAATGTGGGATGGTTGTGCTGAAATATGTAGTCATAATGCTAAGATTTACACTAACATGAGCATGAACATTACTAAGTTACAACAATGTAATACTTGCAACGTAAGTAATGAATTTCTTTTCACTAGTGTAAGCTTAAAAAAACTTCATTTGTTTGAGACATCTTTTTCAGGTAGAACATACATTCTCCTAGTAGGATTTTTGAAAACTTTACATACGTGTAATTTCTAAACAGGTTGACGTATTGCAATAAAATTTAGTATTGTTCTTAGTCTATATGAATACTACCTCCCCACCAAATTTCATCCAAATCTGAGATGGTCATGTTAAAAATCTGTTTAAATTGTGTTGATTTGATGTGGAATGACCCGGAGGGCTATGAAGAATAAGGAAATTGTGGGGTAAAAAAATTCAAAGTAAATACATTTTCATTATAAACATTTACCCCTCAATTTCCCTCCAGTTCATAGTCCACCCCACTAAAGTATTTCTAAATTGTATTGGTAACATTGTTAATTTAGGTCATGTTCAGTTCAATCCTTTTGCAATTAAACATGTTTTCATGAGACAATATTACAATTAGTGCAAAAATATCTTAAATTGCAAAACACACATTTCTCTGTGCAAATAGCCTACACACGACAATCAATTATGGGGAAACTCCAAGCTTCGCTGATGCGTGACACTTTGCGTCACCGCCTATAAAAAACTTGCCGGTGCGCCTTGAATCACTGTTTTGGGGATTTACTGTCCTGCTGGTGCTGGAACTCTAGCTTGGTGAACAATGTCTGGCCATGCTCATAGAGTATTTTTAAGTGCAAGGGGCTACGCTTGAAAATCATTTATGGGGAAGCTTCGCTGATGCGTGACACTTTGCGTGACCATCCAAGAAAATTTGCAGGCATGCCTTAAATTACTAATTTGGGGATTTACTCCCGTCCTGGCTCTAGAACTCTGGTTCGGTGCATAATGTTTGGCTATGCTTGTACAGTATTTTTTCAATTTAACATATAGGGCCTATCGTGAATAAATATTGTATTATGTACGTGTTTCACTGGTTTTACCCCATAATTTCCTTGATCTTCATAGCACTCCCCACTATAGATTTTGGAGTTTCTATTGGTCAAATGTTGATGTCCCTAGTAAATTTGTGTATTGTGTAATTAGTAGAGTGGAAATATACCACTTCCCGAGATTTTATTTTACTTTCGAAATAGGCCCCTGTATTTAATAATTACCTAAATAATTACGTTACTCACCCAATACATCATACTAGGTTGCATAGACAACACTATGCATACCCTATTTGATGATGCTCCAGACACACTCACATTACCGAACAGATATTATAATTTTAATATATATATATATATATATATCTCTGTGTGTGTGTGCGCGTGCGTTGTGTGTGTGTGTGTGTGTGTGTGTGTGTGTGTAATTCTTCTGTGCGTGGGTATGTCACTGAACTCCTCCTAAACGGCTGGACCGATTTTGATGAAATTTTTTGTGTGTGTTCAAGTGGATTCGAGAATGGTTTAGATTCACAATTCGGAAAAGAGAGGGGGAGAGATTTAAGACATATGTACAGGACGTCTGTCGGGTCCGCTAGTGTGTGTGTGTGTCTATATATATATATATATATATATATATATATATATATATATATATATATATATATATATATATATATATATATATATATATATATATATATATAAAAGCACTCATATACCTGTCTTTTCACATGCTTATTTGATGTAACACATCCACCACAATGAATTGTATTCAAAACTCTCTTTCACGCACTGTTCGAAACACCTTACAATTGTTAACATCCGCCGTTACTTCTAATAATTCCCACAATGTCTACTAGTCAAAAACGCTGCTGCTCTTCACCCATTGGTCACCGAATACAATGGTGATGCACATAGTGTATAAACACCATCTCTGAAATTATCGCATATGTTGAACTGTATGTATTTCTTTCATTCTACTAGTTATCAGTTATGTAGTACACTCCTTTTGTAAAAATAGAAAAGGTAAACCTTGAGTAATTCACCAGAATTACATAATCTTCCGACACTGTTTGATGTGTTGTTTCTGTATAACCTCAGCGCTGTCGCATAAATATACCCCGTAAATGACGTTTTCCACATACCACATTAAATATTGGTTTGAAGCAGGAATCTTACATATAAAACAATTCAGTGACCCGATATTAATATATTTGACGTAAATTATACATATTTTATAGCATAAACACAGCACTCTTAACCCTCCTTGCTAGGGTCTATCACATTTTATTTTTTTTATAGAAAACTACTTGAAGCACCCTTCAAAATTCCTAGTAATTATGATTACTAATAATCATATCTAACATATCCAGATGTTATTTTTCCCCATTTTCGAAAAAGCCCGTATTATTAACAATTACCGAACTAATGGTGAATGAGTAACGGTCATAGGTGTTAAGAACAGTGTACGAAAATGAGTTTTAAATGCAGTTCGTTTAGTTAGAAGTGTTAAATCAAATATTTGTGTGTAAATTTGATTGTTTCTGTGCTAATACATGTATGGAGTTATTTAAATGAGCCTATAATATACTCATATTCGGTAATATGAGTGTTTCTGGGAAGTCATCGAATGGGGATTGTGTCGTGGATACAAGGTGTAGTCCATTCACGGTTACTTCAGCCTTTTCTGAAACCCTGCTAATGTTCTACTTCCATGATATTCCTCCGTCTCCTACAAACTAAGCTTAACTAATCCTGGAGAATTGCACCAGAGGGACAACGCACCACATTCTTGCGCACCCAGTGTAACAGTATTTTGTATAAGGACCATTTCTCACTAGGCGCTATCAACGTACCTATATTCTCCCTGATTTTTATTCAGATTATTTATAAATGAAGCATTTTAATTTAAAGATAAAATATGAATAACATTTCAATTTAATCAGATAAAAAGTAACTTTTATGAACACAAGTATAAAACGCTTGTGATACAGGGCGTATTTAGGAAATAACTAAACACGTCATACATGGGGAGATTTGCAAAGGGATCATTCTTAAGAATAGGGGCTTTTTCAAAGAAAAAAGTGATAAAATTCCACTCTACTAGTTACACAGAACACGAATTTACTAGTGACATCAATATTTGACCAATATAAACTCCAAAATCTACCGTGGGGAGGGCTGTGAGGATCAGGGAAATTGTGGGGTAAATAAAACGAGTGAAATATATGGTACCTAATGTAATATTTATTCACGAATATATGTTAAATTGCAAAAATACTACAAGCATAGCCAAATATTATGCACCAAGCCAGAGTCCCAGCACCAGCAAGAGAGTAAATCTCCAAAACAGAAATTCAAGGCGTGCCAGCAATTTTTTTGATGGTGACACGAAGCGTCACGCTTCAGCGAAGATTTAAGTTTCCCCAGAAATGATTTTCATGTGTAGCCCATTTGCACTGGAAAATAATATGTGTGTGTTTTGCAATTTAACATATTTTCGTGCCAATTATAGTATTATTGTAATATTGTCGGATGAAAACATGTGTAATTGCAAAAAGAGTGATCTGAACATTACTTAAATTGACAATGTTACCAATACAATTTAGAAATACAATAGTGGCGTGGGCTATGAATTGGAGGGAAATTGTGAGGTAAAACTTTATCATGAAACATGCCTATTATATATATATCCCCCCCACAGCTTCCCTGATCTTCATAGCCCTCCCCACTATTGTTTTTGGGATTTATAGTAGTCAAATGTTGATGCCCTTGGTAAATTTGTGTTCTGTGGTATTAGTACAGTGGAACTATACAATCTTCCGAGATTTTTTCATTTGATCAGAAAAGGTCTCCATTCTGTAATTTTACCGGTTTTTTACCACTACATAGGAATAGCAGTCAAATGTGTTATTAATAACCATAAAACAACAGCATACACAGTAGTGAAAAGTTGACGGCTGCTTGCGTACTTACAAACACGTTGGCAATACTAAACTTTTAATAAAAATCACTGAAATAATCAATAGATAAAACACATGTGGCTAGGACACTGTCACTACTGAATAAAAAATTGAGTTCACTGTAGACTTGTTTTTATTGAATTGTTCATACACATCAACATGCGAATGAAATGACTATCGTAGTCATGATAGCCAATTCCGTTTGGGTGTTCCCCAACCCGTAATTAACCTAGCGCACGCCTAAATGGATGATCTCACCGAGGTGCGGAAAAGCACAGCCTTCACAAGAGAAGAGGGCCGACAGCCGCTAGGGTGGACTGACCGTTTTTCCCTGAAGATAGGACACAGTGAATTGCAAATGAAAACCCTTAATACACATTAACACGTATGATTACTCGGCATCACTAACGCAAACTCATCGGGGCTCGCCCTCCAGCACATAGGTAGTGTGGTGATGGCCTATACACAGTCGGCGAGGACGGGAATAATTGCACAATTACATTGACCCTTTAATGATGGGACACGAGATGTATATTCACAATAAACACACACATTTGTGAAAACAAGCTTAGGTGATGCGGATGCTGCTGGATGAAGTTCAAATGCGCGGGTCGTGTGACCTCTCAGACATCTTTCTCCTCCTTCTCCTCGATTACGTTCAAAATGCTACAAGGGCGTAAGAATTAGTAAAGTGGAAGCATAATGCTAGGGAAAATGTCTGGCAAAAACGTACACAAGCAAAGATTAACCGGTAAACTACATTGACTATGGAAACCTAAATCAGTGAACAAAAGTTGTAGTGTGTACGTGACAGTGTCTTACCTCGCCAGCTCTCCTCGACAGACTGTCAAGATTCAAGCATCGCATGGACCTACCATGGCCGCCTACGGGGTTCACATAAGTGGAAGTGCTATGCACGCCAAGTGAAATATTTTATATTGAAAATAAAATGGCACAAATAAAATAAAATATTGTTTTACATTTCTATAATTTTGTTATGAATTTTGGTATTATTTTAATGTCTCTTTGTGATGGCCTTCATGCCAGAATATTAAGTGTATTTAATTTCGGTGCCACGGGCTCTTTGATTATTCATATCCAAACAATTTAAATGATTGAAAACACTTTAAAACCTTTTAAGACATATTAAATACTGTAAAGACAATATAACACATTTTACCTTGAAATTAACATTTATAGGAAAGTTCAGAATTATCTGCCTCTTTGCGCATGTGCGGAACACGTGACACGTAAGCGCCATCATGGGCTCTAGCACCGCTGGCTGTTAACCGGCGTCAAATTTAACAGTTTGCATACACTAAGCAACAGATATTTACTTGGTGGAGAGGGGAAAAGAGCATGTGTAACTATATGCCTCAAGACACCAATTCTTACGTGCCAAATGTTAAATAGAGCCGCTAGATAATTATTAAAACATTGAATACTTTTGTCATACTTAATCAAAACCAAGTTACCTTTAGTACTAGGAGACAATCTCACACCAAAATAAACGTGAGAATAAGCTATTTAGTTGATAGTACTCTCACTAGTTACAAAATAGGACCAGCAATGTTCTATTTGAAAGAATATTTAGATTAAACAAGAAAACGCTCTTAAAATTAACAAGAAACCCTTTTAAATATTATTATTAAAGAAACAAAACATAGCACTGACATGATAAACCCTCAACACAATTGCAGACAAGAAATGCATTATTCAATACACATGCAAGCCACAAAAGACAATACACAGACGTGAAGTCATTTGAATGTGAACCTAAATAATTACTTTAACTTAATTCTAACAACAGATTCTCTGGGATACAAAATTAAACTGGCAACCTGGGTACTGATATGAGGAAAACTTGATATTAGAATATTTCATACTAACATGGAAATTGATCAATAACTAGTGCAAGAAATAAACAAGACCTTCTGAAAATATTATGTATTTTTCCTAAACACAGCATCAAAATGATAGGCATTGAAATTTTTTTGTATGCTGGCGAGGTGCATGAATTTCTATAGCTTGGTTTAAATTATTCTGTTGTGGGATAACTAATTATTATAGCTCAGTAGAGCTACAAACTTCTGAATTTTCCAGTCCTCTAAGTAGATCTCTTTAGCCTCTCCATCGTTCTTGCAAATAGGCTTTAGCTATTTATTTTCAAAATTAGGTGTAACGGTAAGATTTTAACAGTTCACAACATTTAAAAAAAATCTGAAAAGTATATGTATTCAACAATCCCAGGAAAACGTAGCACTTATTTTGAGGACAATATACTTGTTTGGCCTACCTCAGTTCATAAAGTCAAACCTTTTTACTACCATACATTGTAGCTGGAATGGTGCTGGCGATGTTCTTGGCCGAAGAACACTCAAATTATTATTAAGTTGCTGTACGGTGATTTTTCAGTCTTAGTCAGCTGGTGCTAACTGCATCAAATGCCGGGACAGGCATGCGGAACCGAGATTAAAAACAATTAATATTCCGGCATGAACGCAGTCATTAAGAGACATTAAATTAATATGAAAATTCATAAGAAAATTATAAAAATGTAAAACCATATTTAATTTGTGCCATTTTATTTTCTATACTAAAATATTTTACTCAGCGTGCATAGCACTTCCGTTTATGTGAACTCCGTAGGCTATGGTAGGTCCATGCAATGCTTGTCTCTGGATAGTCTGTCAAGGAGAGCTGGCGAGGTAAGACACTCATGTACGCACTACAACTTTTGTTCACTGATGTAGGTTTCCATAGTCAATTTAGTTTACCGATCAATCTTTGCTTGCGTACATTTTGCCAGACATTTTCCCCAGCATTATGCTTCCGCTTTATTAATTTATTTCGCCCTTGTGGCATTTTTAACTTAATTGAGGAGAAGGAGGAGAAAGATGTCGGAGAGGTCACGCGACCTGCACAACTTGAATCAGGTGCCATTCGCCTATGTTTATGGCATTTTATTGTAACTTCTGCATTATTGGTACGCACAATTTTAAGGGCTTTGTTTTTATGTATGTGTTTGAGGGTATTTTCCATGTTTGAATGTTTTACAGCAACATCACGTATAATCACATGATCGACTGATGCCAAGTCTTTGTATACGCCATCATTGTGTTTTGAGAGCTTATTTATGTAACATTATACGTGCAATATTTTATTCTGGGTTCTATGTAAAAAAAAAATTGTCAGGGTTCCATGTAATGTCACATAAATTGATGCTTTTGTACTTTATTATGCGGTCATATTGTTTGATTTTAGCACCATCAGGCATGTTACAATCCTGTAACCACTTCAACCATAAAGAGAATAATTTTCTCAACAAGAATAATATTTTGTCTCAATTTAATTTGCTGTTTCCGCAAAGAAATATTGTAATTTCACCTGCATCATGTTGTCCACTATGAACTTCATCCAGCGGCATCCGCGCCATATAAACTTATTTTCACACATGTGTGTGTTTATTGTAAATACTCATCTTGTGTCCCATTTTATTTTATCTATCTTTTGAGGGTTTATGTAATTTTGTAATTTGTGTACGGTGCAATTATTCCCGTCCTAGTCGGCTCTGTGTATAGGCCATCACCACACTACCCACGTGCTGGAAGGCAATCCCCGACGAGTTTGCATTATAATCACACATGTTAATATGTATTAATTGTTTCATTTGTAATTCACCGTGTCCTGTCTTCAGGGAAAACCATCAGTCCACCCTAGCAGCTGTCGCCCCTCTTCTCTTGTGATGGCTATGCTTTCACGCTCTTCTGTGAGATCATTCATCTAGGCGTGCGTTAGATTAATTGTGGGCTGGGGAGCACCCAAGCGGAATTGGCTAATCATGACCGAGATTATTATAATTTCATTGGCACGTTGATGTGTAAGCATAGTAACAATAAAAACAGGTCTACAATGAACTTACCTCTTATTCAGTAGTGACAGTTTCCTAGCCACATATATTTTATTAAGTGTGGATTTCAAGTGATGTTTCGTAAAAGTTTAGTGTTGCCTACATGTTTGTAAGTACACACTGGTGAGACAGACACAGAGCCCACAGTATCCCTGAGTCTTAATAGTGCGGTGATTGGGAATGCACCGCTGGTGCCCATTTTACCAGTAAGTATTATTGTCATTGTTCGTCTCTTGTGTCATCCGACTGCGTCAATACCTACCTCAAATCTTTATTCATATGTATAGGGCATTTCGTTGGCTGCACGTAACCACTTTTCTCTTTGTGCGTGATGCCTAGAAGAGACGTGCACTGACATCACGGGCGTTGGTATTATTTAATGAATATGACATGTGACAGTCCCTGCTATCAGACTGCCCCCGCCCCTAGGTAACTTGAGTGACGCTAGGTGAGTCACGTCTAATCTACTTTATTCTGTCCGGGGCGTAGGTGCCCACCCGGTGTACAGTATGGGCCTCGTGGGTCGACGGCTGGGCACTAAGTTAGGCCCTACGACCTTGACCCCCCCCCTACGAGGTACCGGCTTGGGTAGTGGTGCAGCAGTTCGGCAAGGTGTTGTGGGGTTTGCGGGTACCCGTGTATTCGCACTGACTGGTGTTTCACTTAACTGGGCTATGATCTGCTCCGATATGGGTGCTTCTGGCTGTGGTTCGGTTTCGTCTGGCTGTCTGATGCCAAAGAGTGCCTCCTGCACTACAGGATGATATCCCTCCGCGACCCTGGTGGGTGGCTCGAACAATCCGACGGGAACAATGTCTGTAGCTGGTATGCTGAGGCATCGTTGAAGCGCAGCATGTTCCCATGGACTGAGTAACCCGAACCCACAAGGAAGGATACGTACTCCCTGGGAAAGCTTAACAATTGCCCTCACCTTTCTGGCACGTCTCTCAACTCCACCCCTCTGGGTGTACGGCATAAGGTATAGATCAGAGCAGCAGGAGTTGAGTAGTTGACGTGTCAGTGTTTAAAAGTGTGTACTGGTGTCCTGTGGGAGTAGACTTCCCTGCACCAGACTGCAGCCGTCTTAGCACCACTAGGGGAGCGATGAGAGTTGGCCATCTGGTAAGCAAGTCCAATCCACTGGTAGCGTACCTAATGTCGTGGCTCTACCATTCCTTCCACGTGGTGCAAGGAACGGGTGGCCTTCCAATGGTGGTCTGGTGAGGGTTCCAGGATCTCTGGTCTCCCCGAACTCAAAGAATAACCGCTCCTTGGCACCACAGAGGGAATGATGAGGAAGGGCAACTTCAAGCTGACAAGCCAATTTCCACAGGATTGCATCCTAATGTCGTGGCCTTCGAAGGATGTACTTGTTCTGTTGTGCAGTGTGCGTTCGGCAGTATCAAAACCTGGTCTCATGCCAAGTCCTGCAGCCCCGAAGTGACACAGGAAGGAGCTTGGAGTGAACGCTAAGATGACTGGTAAGAACTGTGTTTATTTACCGAAGTGAAATAAACACTGATGGCAGAGGTGCCTACTCATAATTCCTCCACGGATTATACGGAAGGTTAAACACCTATCGTTAAATAGGGGAAGGCGCCCTGTGCAATGCTGGGTGGATTAGGCAGGTACTTAATGCGTGTTTCCTCGAGGCGAGCTCTACTCTCAGGTGACTGTCCGTAAGGGACTGAACGGGTCTAATTGTAACTTCTTGACAGCCACTGGGTTTTCCTTAGGATTCAGCTGGAGAGGAACTTCGGCCCTACGAAGAGAGTGATGATGCTTAGGTGAGTTTAGAGCCTCGGCACCAGTAACTGGGGCGGTGAGATCTCAGGAAGCGATCGAGTACTGAGAAGAATTGGCGATCAGGAGACTTGGCTGCCGGCCCTTTTATACTTCTCAGCCATCCCTTCTTCTGCTGGCATAGTGCGTTTGGGGAGGGGGCACAGCAGGTGCGAACCCGGCATCTGGAACCTCCGAGCGGGCAGAGTAGTGAAGAACGCCAGGATCTACATCTCTTGCCTGTGGCGGCATCTAGCGGTACGTTGTGGTACTTGCCATGGACCTCTTGCATAGTCTCGGTGGCTCATTGGGCGAAATAATAATTATCAATAGGATGCCTGTCCCGGCCCGGTAGGTAATACAGTCTTGCAGACATCAGCGGCAGCGACGTGACTCATGGACAAGCTGTTAGGGGTGTAGTTGACTGATGAGTAGCAGTTGTTTATTAAGATAGACAAAACATCATGCGTCAAGTAATGCAGTGTGAATTGTGTAGAAAGGACATGCAATATGCGCAAATGGTAAGGGGTGGAGAAGTGTATTGTAATAGTGAACTAACTCTGCTACATTTGCTCACTCTTACTTACAATTCTTTATTTAGAGAGTAAAATATAAGTGCCTACGCTATCTTTATTCCGCACAATATTACCATGTTTGGTGCCAGTTTTAATTAATGTTAAAGACATAAGTAGAAATTAAATGTATGTGTGTACTTCAAGGTAATATATAGGAAATGAAAAAGAAAAAAAAAATTGCAGAACAGATGTGTGATGAGTTATACTTACAAACGCCATGGAGGGTTCTCCAAACCAGGCGTCTACCATACAGAAGCGTGAAACATCGTCGTAAATTTCCTTTGTTTTACCAACAGCGTCAGAAAACTTTAAATGACAATTAAAATTTTCTTGTAGTTGTTAGACTCTAGAAATATTTTTTAAATAATCTTTACGTGGTAAATAGGAACATGTGAAGACATGACTGACTATTAAGTATGTTTTAGATACACAATCATCATTTGTAGCTCAAATATAACTATATCAACCTCATAATCATGCAAATGAATGGTCGTTAAAATAATCAATTCTAGACTACAAAAAAAGAAATCAAGAAAGTCATATTGCACTAGGGAAATACATTTAATTAAAATAAAAGTACAAGACAATCAACATTAAATCCTGACATATTTCATTGTAACATATTTATGATAAATATTTTTACGATAATCAAATCTGCTTCCAGATGTAATTAAAATCAATAGAATATTGAACAGACTATACTGATAGTTGTTTCAACAGTTACGTTTAAAATACACTAACAGCAGTAGAATCTTGGTGAGCGGTGTTTTTTTTTTTTTTTTTTTCTCCCCAGATAATTATATGTTGCTCTAACGTCTGTTTATTTTATTATTCCTCAAGTAGATTAGTGAATATTAGAGCAACTCTTACTCGGGACATCTGGAAAGTTCATGAAGTTAGCCAAAATTAAATCTTGTTACAAATCCAAAATTCATATTACAGACTTTCGTCATTTTGATAAATGAAATATCACAACTAAATATTTATGATCCTTAAAAACAAAATAATAGTCTCACATAAGATCTTTCATCAATAGTGATAAAACTAATCATGGCCTTGCTTGAACAACAAGCGACGTTCGAGATGGCTGTCACATGACCCTTTAGTGGTGTAAATATTCATCATCCCCGCATGGATACTCCAATCAAATTATTGCAGTCCTCGACGTAGCCGTGGAGCCTCCCTTCCATGCCACAGCCGCTTCCCAGTTCACCTAGCTTGAAAACGCAGCCATACTAGAAGGAACTCTCTTTCCCTTTTATCATTTGCTATCATTCTCATGTCACTTCCTATGACCTCGTATCACAGATAAATGCATACTTACTTCTTCCAAGTCAGTTTGCACAAGAATAAAATATTTTGCATAGAGAACATTATGATATGTACCTGAATAATATTTATGAGTATGTAAAAACCTAATTACTTGTTACTTATACAGACATAGTAACAGCAATATAAAATAATATATTAGTTGATAAATAAACTATGTGAGATTATGTTTCTGTAATAGAAAATAGGAGTAAGAAAAAGAACAAATAAATAACATGTTTTCTCTTCAAATTAAGTAGACCTCTTTCTGGAGAGGCTTTCAAACAAACACTGAATGAAAACAAAATATTGTTGTATGAAAAATCAAACAACAGCGACAAGAAAATTGCAATCGCACAACAAAATACATTTACAGCTGAACTACGGTAATACAGAGCAATAATTTCCTTCTTATTTTACTCAGAAATGACATGTGAAAACATTTTTATACCAAATGTTCTAAACTGAAAATTACGTTTAACCAAAATGCTGTTCCTTTCAGAAAATAACTATAAAAGTAATGACTTCTTATTATGCACATTGGTTCTAAAATCACATCTCAGAATACCATTAGCAGAAAAGGGTCATTATGTGGGTGATCTAGGAACTGGCTCGTCAAAATCTTCACAACACAAACGTCTTATTCTTCCTAGCATAGCTCAGGCCTTTAAAGCACATGAAAACTCCTATTTACAGGTCTGTGATACTGTCTGTAATATGCCCTCAAATACTGAATTTCAAACACCCATACTTATTCTTGAAATTTCAAAAATTTCTGCAACTAACAAAAAGTTCTGCCAAATTTGTCATGCAAATAAATTTATCTGCAACTTGGCCCTCTGAACCACCTAAATGAAGTTGTAAAAGTGTTCCAACCATTAGGATAAGGTCTTACATTAAACATCCAGGCGCAGACGGCATTATCTTCAGGTAGCACTAAAAATCTAGTTAAATACGCTAAGGCCTCTTCTCAATGTGACTTGTGTATGCGTACACAATGAGGTGCCGCTCTGACACAGATTAACCTATCCATTTAGGCTGGCGGACTTCAAAAGTCAAACAAATTTGGCACCTTAAGTTAGGCTGGTCCAGTCATCTTTGTAGTTCAAAACAGTCCTATCTATCCGGGGTTCACATTCCCACGCCTACACAATCCGGAAATTAACAAGTGGTGAGGGGGGGGCTCTTGGCGATGAAGACTTTTAATGGGGCAGCTACAAAGTTCTCTGTTGAGGTCAAGTCCCATGTGTCCCTGAACTCCAGCAAGGGCGTCGTCTGGTTTCCCAACTTGTTCGACATTCTGGAACAAGAAGTCTTACATGATCTGCAAACTCAGTCAGTATGCCACAGATGTTCGCCATGTACTGAAGACTACTGATGGTGTCAAGTAACCTACTGCTACTCTCACCTTGACTTTTGGTTTGCGTGATCTTCCCTCCGTTATCAAAGTAGGGTACTTGAATGTGTGGGTTAAGCAGTTCATTCCTGATCCTCTTTGTTGCTACAACTGTTAAGTTTGATCATTCTTCTGCAAAATGTCAAAATTCCCCGGCTTGTCCGAAGTGTCCTGGCCCACTGCATTCAGATACTCCTGAGTGAAGCAAGCCGCTGAAGTGTGTGAACCGCTGCAAAGGGCATCCGGTCTGGTAGAAGGAGTGCCCTGTGTACCAGGAGGAGCAGACTGTCCAACAGCTTTGGACCACAGGCATGGTTTCCTTTGTTGAGACAGGGAAACTTTTCCATGCTCTTCAGGGCACGAAGCCTTCTGTGTCTTACAACATTGTTACCAATGCTCACCCAACAGTTAAGGATGAGTGTACACACAGTCAATGTGGCTACGCAGACTGAATTGTCTGTGAGTACACCGAAGCCACAGGGAGTCCAGACGACCCAGACTATGTCTGTCGGTACGTAGTTTAGGCTAGCTGAAATTAAACTGTCTAAACTTTCTATTGTTAACTAATATTGTCAGGAGGCTGCCACGAAAAGAATAGACAGGACAAAGATGCCATCTCTTGTATCCCTTCCTGTGAGTGACTGGTTCGCTGGTTCACATCAGCTAGATCCCATCAACTCTCCCACTCACAATCCTGTATCCTCGGAGCCAGAGTCCAAGATGGCAGTTGATGTCTATTCTCACAACACTGGTGAAAGCTCAGAGGGCTTTAAGCCAGTGATGAATTGACATAGAGTGAAATTGAAGTAGTTTCCGTACACTTTTTTTTCATGACTTATGTTCCTCATAACAGTGGAACTGCCAAGGTTATTTCAATAGTCATGGCAAACTGAAACAGCTCCTAGTGTCCCTCACCTCTACAGTCATTTACCTCCAGGAAACGCACTTACGTCCCACAGATACAGCCTTCCTTCGAGATCACGCGTTCTGCCGCCTGAATAATGTGTTGGTGGACCATGCTTGTAGCGGTGTCTGTCTTGTGGTGAAGGATTCTGTTTATCATGCAGCTGTTGCCCTTCGCACTGCTCTGCAGGCAGTGGCGATCGGGGTTTTCCTCTATATGTTTGTCACTGTTTGTAGCATATATGTACCCCCCGCCCCTCCACCATTGTGTAAGGTCAGCTGATTTTTCAGGTCCTTTCATCTCAGCTACCACCTCCATTTCTGATTGTTGGCTACTTCAACGCTCACAATCACATATGGGGTTTAGACCACAGGGACGGTCGGGGTCGTGTGGTAGAGTTGTGGCTCACCAGTTTTCGTATTACCCTGTTGAACACTGGTAGTCCTACAAACTTCACCACCCGTACTGGCACTTCATCCTGCGTCGATCAATCTTTTTGTAGCCCAGCTTTGGTCAACAAATTTGATTGTTGTATACACCCAGATCTCTGTGGAAGTGACCACTATCCAATCGTGTTGTATCACATTTAGTTTGCAGCCCCATCAATACCACTTCGCTGGGTGCTTAAGAAAGCAGACTGGGCACATTTCCAGCGTTCCCTCCACTTCACTGCTGAGGTGCCATTTGTTGTGAATGAATGTGGCGGTGGAACTCTTCATCTCTATTGTGTGTCAGTTGGGAAGCCTGCTATCCCCCAATCTTCACCTTGTGGTCGTAGGCATGTTCCTTGGTGGAGTGACAAATGCAGGGATGCTGTCCGTGCTCAACAACATGTGCTGAGATGCTTTAGTGCTCACCCCACTCAAGCTAACCTGGAGTTCTTCCGCATCTGTCGCGCTCGTGCTTGACACATCAAGGACAGTTGCCGGAAATCCGGGAGTGACTTCATTTCATCGCTCATGGTACATGCAACCAGTAAGTTTATTTGGGACAATGTTCGTAAGTTGTGCAGACAATCTCTCGCTACATAGGTTTCCTTCCTTCGGGTCAACAACAATATTGTCAATGGGGGAACAAATGTAGCAGATTTATTGGGCCAATATTTTGCAAATGTTTCAAGCAGTGCACATTACACACCCTCATTTCAAGCCATCAAGGAGACATGCGAGACGGTGGGTGTCCACTTTGGTGGCTTGAGGAGCAGGATTACAACTTGTTGAGTTGGGGCAGTCTTTATCACACTTGAAGCATACATCTGTTGGCCCTGACAATATCCATTATGCTATGTTGCAACACCTTCCACTTGACGGGAAATTGTTTTTGCTAAGAATTTTTAATAATATTTGAACCTCTGGTGTTTTCCCCTTGAGTTGGTGTAAGTCGACTCTTCTGCCCATCTTGAAACCAGGGAAAATGAAATGGAAAGTTCCAGCTATCATCCTATTTCTCTCACCAGTTGCATCTGTAAGACCATGGAGCATATGGTTAATGCGCGTCTAGTATACTGCCTTGAGCCCTGACAGCTATTACTGCCTCTTCAGTGTGGTTTCTGCCAAAATCATTCTGCGGTGGATCACTTGGTCAGTTGGAGACTGCCATTTTGCAAGGGCAGCACCTCCTCGCTGTTTTCTTTGACCTAGGTAAGGCATACGACACAACATGGCATCTTGAAACAACTGTCCACTTGGGGATTTCGTAGACATCTTCCTTGTTTCATACAGCAATTGATGTACTTCCATACCCTCTGGATTCGCAATGGTGTTTCCTATTCTCGGGAGTTCATTCAAGAGAACTGTGTGCCACAGGGTAGCATATTGAGTGTTACCCAGTTTGCTATTGCCATCAATGGCATTGTGTCCATCGTTCGAACACCCGTGGAATATGTGCTGTATATTGACAACTTTACTATCGTATGCCGTGCTGCATCTCTGCGCATGTCAGAACGTCAGCTCCAGCTTACCGTTCACCGCCTTAGCTATTGGGCAGACAGCTGTGGATTCCACTTTTCCACTGCCAAGACACAGGTGGTCCATTTCTGTAGAAGATGTGGCATATTTCGTTCTCCCGAGGTGCTTTTGTACGGCTTTGTTTTGCTTGTTTCTAGTACTGTAAAGTTTCTAGGCCTCTTGTTTGACAGTAAACTCACGTGGAGGAGTCATATTCAGTCCCCAAAGTCTCGCTGTGTAAGGGACTTGAATCTCTTGAAAACTCTTGAGTGGTCATGAATGGGGTGCTGACACAGTTACCCTTCTTCGGCTGTATATTGCTGTGGTCCGCAACAAACTCGACTATGGCAATGCCGTTTATTGTTCTGCTCAGCCATTTGTTGTCACATCATTAGCAAGTGTTTACCATGCTGGTATATGCGTTGTGACTAGAGCTTTTCGCACAAGCCCTGTTGTCAGTCTTTGTGGTGTAGCTGGTGAACCTCCTCTCCATTACAGGCGTGACCAAATGTTACTATTCTATAGCGTGCGGGTGCATTTGGACTCTTCGCACCTTCATCATGCTGCTTTTCTCCATCCACCCAATGAACGGTTATACTCTGCTAAACCAGATTCTCCTCAGCCGACGTCTGTTCTCTTTGCACATGCCCTCAAAAGGTATGCATTACCTTTGTGTGTGTTGCCTTTGCCTCACCTTGAACAGCCATGGCTGACGACACAGGTTGAGGTGGGCCTCAACCAAGCGGAATTTCCTTAGTGTGCCACTCCTCCGTTTGTTTACAAATGCCTTTTTGTTGATCATGTGTTCTTTGTGTTCGGTGGTTTTATTTGCTGTTTTACGGATGGTTCCAAATCTGATACCTCTACTGTGTGCGCCTTTGTGATTGGTGCGTCTCTGTATCTTTTTGGACTTCATCCATCTTGCAGTATTTTAACTGCAGAACTTTTTGCTATTTTCAAGGCTCTGTTTTTAATCAGTAGGGGATTTTACCATAAATGTCTTATGTGCTCCGATTCAACGATTGCTTTGTCAGCCATTCAATCTGGCTCCACAGCTCATCTGCTTCTCTCTATGATCTGGGAGAAGCTGGCAGGTCTGTGCGGATTGTTGTTCATGTCATTTTCTTGTGGGTTCCAAGCCATGTGGGCATCCCAGGCAATGAAGCAGCAGATATGGTGGCTAAGGAGGCATTAAGTCTTCCACCCTGTGATCTTTGTTTCCCTGTGTGTGATGTGCTGCATATAGTTTGTGGCTTTGTCTGGCATGCTTGGCAGCAGGTTTGGACTTCTCTCCCACTGTCTAACAAGTTAAGGGCCATTTATGACTTGCCTGTTTGTGCTTGTCCTGTTTCGTGTACCCGCGGAGAAGATGTGTCGCTTGCTCGCCTTCGCAACAGGCACACTTGTCTGACACACAAGTACCTGCTTTATGGTGTATCCCCTCCTGAGTGTGATGCCTGCGACACTCCCTTGGCTTTGCGGCACATTTTGTTAGTGTGTCGCATGTATGGCCAGGATCGTAGCACTTTTAATCTTCCTGACGATGTGCGGCGAATGCTAGCTCTTCTGGAGTATTTTATCCTGTTTTGTTTGTTGTTTTTGTGATTGTCCTTTCGCCTCCTTTGAGGATTTTACCATTTTTAACTGTCTTTTGTTTTGCCTCCCGTGGAGGTTTCTCTCCCCTGACTTTGGTTTTTGCCTCCTGTGGAGGTCTTTACTGTGTTTTAATCTTTAAATTCTTGATGGGCACTAATAACCTCGCTGTCATGTGTACCACAACCCCACTCACACTTTACACTCAAACTGGGAGTAGTATAACTATCAAATGTGGTAGACAAACTAAAAAGAGGAATATCCTTGATTAGGGTAACTATTTCATTAGAGATTTGCCACTTCTCAGGCACTGGAATTGCATCTGAATTTGAATCAGTAGGTGGTGTAATCAACCAGCCGTCAAAATTAAAGATGAGGCCATACTGTGCCATGAAGTCGGTCCCCAAATTAAGAGGTTTCAATAGCCTCTTCAGAATCAATACACTGGCTAATTTCTTAGATCCCAGCTCCTCAATGGTTAGTGTTGTTTGCCTCTTCACTGCCGGGTTTGCTTTCGAGGTAACTCCTATAATGTGCAGCCTGACAGGTGGAATTGAAAGTCGACATTCCATACTATCAATTTCCCTTCTCAGTTCATCATTAGCACAATTGATCTCAGCGCCACTGTCTAGTAACGTTGGTACCAGAACACCACAAACTTGCAAAACCTCTTGCTCACTCAGTCCAAACAGCTAAGCGTAGTCCTCCAGCTTCCTGAGATATATAACTGCATTTTCCTGGCTGCTGCCAGAAAACATGGCAATACCCTCAGACCACAGTTTCGCTGGGTGGTGCTGTAAAGCAGCCGTGGGGTTTAACAAAGATGTAGTGTTTGTGGTTCCCTCGGTATCAGTGAAAACATTTGGGTTACGAGTTTTCAATAAAGGGCACAAAAGTTCAGACCTTTCAGAAAGTGGTATTACATTTTCAATGTTTGCAATACTAATAGTCATTCATCTAATTCTTTAAAATTTTCTTGAATTTCGTAACTGTTTGATTCAAAAATTTTCTTAGCATCCATGTACTCAGTTTCTGTACGATCAAGTTTGCTATCAATGTTTCTTGAAATCCACCAACTGATGATCCATCTGTGATAACAAACTGGAACCAGAAGTAGGCGAAATTACTTCAGGTCTTTTCACAACCTCAGTTATACGTGTCTCAAGATTACCAATTTGCCCTTCCAGGCTTTCGCGTGTTTGCTCTAAATTAAGTGCATGTTCCCTTTCACTCAATTCTACTTGTGGCTGTACCTCTTTTTATACACTTTCGTGAATTTGCAACCCCTGCTTCAGCAAACTCTTGCGAAAATGAAATCCTTTCATCGAACTGATACTTCTGGTTGACTGAAACTTTCCTGTAGCTCATCTACTCTTGTCTGCGTATTTTTTACTGCTACAAGGTTATCCAGTATGTCTCAAAATGCTGCAACTGATACTTGGGTAGTGCCTATTTGAGCTGTTAAGGTTAGAACAGTTTGTGTAATTTCAGTTCTAACACTACTTAGGCCTTGTTGTGAGGTCTTGTCCAACCATTCACTTTGTTCACTATAAGTGTTTCTCAAATTCAACCTTTTGTGCGTTTAACGTCTTGTTCAGTCGCTCACTTTGTTTACTTAATATCTCATTTAGTGCATCAAATTTAGCAAACAGAACCTGCATCGAATTGTCATCGCAATTAGTTGAGGGTAAGTTCAGCATTTGGTCTAACCTAGGCGTACTAGTGTTTCCCGGTGTGGATACTGTAGATGCAAAAAATATTATGATTCCAACCGCACGTTTTTCTGTTTTGTTCTCTCTCTTCTACTTATTCCCCTTCCAAATTGTCCTTGTCGCTAATGTGAGGCGTCTTATCTAGACTGACTGTCTCAGATCTGTTTCCCTCCATTTCCGTAGTGTTCTTGGATTTCACTAGGCGGAGCGAGCTTTTCAAGATGTATGGTTCACGCCCTGACGACTCATTAATTCCCCTCTATATCTATTCGGCCCACACATCGGTAGTGCCAATTTATCTAATAGTGCTATACGTGTACAGGGTGTAGTACTTTTGTTGTTGTTATATGCCATATTTCTTCCACAAGCTAAGTGAAAATAAACTGTTAATTGAAATAATTAAGGCACATAAGATATGTGATATGAATGAATGTGGATCATTGTACGTGGCGCCAGCCCTTGAGTCACACGGTGCCTAGCAATGAGAATGGAGGGGACGGGGGTGTAGAAGGAAGGCAAAATGATGCCATGCACGTCTTTAAACTCTTAACAGAAATTACCTTGTGAAAACCAGAAAATATCGGTATGCAGTAGGCTCTGGACATTTATGAACATATCTTTAATAGCCTTGCTGGCATGTAATTTGGACAGACATAGCAACATCAACACATTTAACTAGTCACTTGACTTATCCGTAAGAGACTGATTTTTCTCTCAGGAAACAAAACAGCTCACAGACACACATTACTTTTCATACAATTTATATGAAAGAACACCTCAATGAAACTGTAGAGATCGATTAACTTAATTAACAAGACAATTATCCACTAGTTAACTCAAACTACGTGAAATCGTCAATCTACAAAAAAATTTCATTACTTCATTTTATTTAACATTGCTACTTTTTGCACTGGAAAATTCTTTGTTTTAACATGACTTTAAATTGCCTCTAATTTGACAATGAAATAAAATCATTAAGCTGATCTCATGAAAATTCATTGCGCTGAAATTCACTGCCCTTTGAACGATATTCACCTCTCAAAACAGCTACTGCTATAAGTCAGTTATATGAAATATTAACTTGAATGAAGAAGATCTGGCTCTGAAAAAATCCTGCATTTTATAATACATTCATATTTGGACTCGACTTTAACTTCAGTCTTTGGTAGTGCACTATTAATGACAATACTTCCCTGCCTCTGAGAAAATTATTTATGCCCTCATTTTAATAACTTTTTACAAGTCTGTAGTTACATTTGCAGCCAAATAAAGCCTTATTCCATCAGGCATGCTAATATCAAAGACGTTCCCATGGCGATGGTGACGTCTTCTTTAATACATACTGAAAATACTTAATTGGTGTGATAAGGCTTCTTCCCATTAGGCTTCGCATCACTGAATACTAGATTGACTCTGCTATGTCAAACTAAGCCTACATTAGGATGACGGCCACACAAGTTTCAGTGATTTTCTGGAGCCCTACCTTACGATGGTCCGCTTGTTTTCCATGTCCGTGGCAGAGCTAATTAACTGGGTTCAACCACCCATGTTATTCTTTATCAGAAGTTACAATCCAAGGATCCTCTGGGATTGGTGCTCTACCAGTCATTCACAGCAGAAACGCTAAGAGAACACATCCTTTTCTAAATCATTTTTACAAGTGCTTAATATTGAGCTCAGATTAGAAGTATACAATAAAAATAAGAAGAACTTGCCGGTGACCATTGCTTGTCTGTTGTTACAGTGACAGAAGGTGTGTACCTCTACAATGAGGGTGTGGATCCATACATGGGCGACCTGTTCCATGAGAGCCCCCTGGGACTGCATGTGTACAGCTGGATGATACAGTACGTCTCGCAGTGGCTGGGGCTGATCTTCATAGCCTGCGACCTTGCCACTGCTCATCTCCTCTACTGCACTGCGTGCCGCTACATGACCCAGCTGGTGAGACACGCGAGTTTCTGCACTCTGTATAAGTGAATGAACTTATATAGATGAGTCTGCAACTGATGTCATTGCACTACATTATGAGGAGTGCCTTGCCTAGATGAAATGGCAGTAGCTGTTGTAAAGGTTTCATTGGTTTGATTTCTTGTAAGGCACAATCCCTTCTTGTTCTCACTCCTGTTTGCATCATGTTATTTTGTTGCCAGTGAACAAGGAACTTGTGGAAATCTCAGCCCCTAATATTTGCACCCAAAAGAGGATTTATATTTTTTCTGCTAAAGGACTACACAAATATTGATCCCCCCCTCCCCCAACCCCACCACATTCCTCTCATTCACACACAGCGCTAGCAATCACAGCCTACTGTGCCCCTCCCCCTTGAAATACATCAAAAAGTGATAAGATAAATAAGCAGTAGGCAATGGAAGACCATTAAAATTTTTTAATTCAGTTCTCTTGCACCATTGCCATTTAACTTGAGAAACATGTAAGTACTGAAGTGTTGTGTGTGAACAGCAAATAGACAGGCGGCACTAGCAGTGGATGTGTTGCAGCGGGATCAGCAGGTGGCCCAGAGGCGGCACTATGCAGACGACTGTAAGGCACTGCTGCTCAAGGATGAGAGGCTCGAGTTGGCACCAGTGTACGTTGCCTCTGCCTACTTGTTCAACCCCTACAACATGCTGAGCTGCACCGGTCACACAACCACGGTATTCGCCAACCTCTGCCTGGCTAGCACCTTCCTCTTCATGATCAAGGGTCAGCTTCCACCATTTATAATTTTTACATGTTTTATTATTTTATTTTACTAAAAGTAATTGTGATACAAAATTGACTTGGGGTTGTGATACATTACATATTGAAACCACGGATCAATGACTAGAGGAGTAAAGATGCCTCACTCTTAACATAAATTATTTTACTGTTACCTGTTACAATTAGAAGACAATCAAATTACTTTGCATATGTAACATTTACTACAGTTCATAAAATTAGTTGGCCAATGTTCTTTCAGTGATCCATTAATTGTGATTATATAGAACTATTACTGTAATGCTGTTGCCATTAGAACACGCTGGGTGTAAAGTAATTTTAAACATTTTCCGGCAAGTCTGAATAACTGTATGACATGTAGATTTAGTAAGGAAACCTGTCCTGGCCTACTTTCAACACACAACGTTATCTTGCGACACTTCTAGGAAAATGCCAAAGTGTGTGATCTGCGAGGTTTGGCTGGTAGCGGTTCTTGACCTGTGATGGGCTCAGGCACAGTCAATGGCTACATCACAGTCGTGACTAGTTTTGGGTGTATAGGTCAGTCACACGGGGGTTACAACGGCTGTTCTAGCTTAGTGGCAGGCTGGGGCCCGACCAGTGTGTAAGGTAGGTCGCATTGCCTAGCGGCTGAGCACGAAGTCGATTACTAGCTGTGCAATCTCTCGGGTTGTGACTTGCAGTCAAGGTGTTACTGTATTTACCCAAAAGGAAGACGACCCCTTCCTAAAAAAATATTTTTGAGAGGAAAATATTTAAACCTGAATTCAAGACTACCATGTGAAGTGCTGAAAAATTATTTAGGGTGAAAGAATTTTAGCATGAATTTGTGAAAACCCTTCAAAGAGAAGTGCTATTATATGAATAGTATGATATATTTTATTTACCTTTAAATAAAAGCTAATCACAATAAAAATGGGTTGCCGAACCTGGCTGTATGGTAGCTGCATCTTTCTTACACTGTAAAACTTTTGTGGGTGTTATATTTGTGACTTGAGCCATTTTGCTTCCCAGCAAAGAGCTTCCTCTTTGCAGCCATTTGCAAATTAATCGGATTAGGATTAGCTAATTAATCGGATTAGCCATTAATCCGCAAAATCTATTTTTAGATCATTGCCATCAACATTTAATTTGCCTAGTGAATTGGAACCCGGTCATCCCTACTAACTACTGAACTGGTTTATTTCTCTGGGCGACTAGCAGTGTCGCATATTTATGGTATTTGTGCCTAGGTTTTGAATTGAAGATGATCCCATATTTTTTCTGTTCATTTTCTGTCAAAAAGCCTTGTTTTCCTTTTGAGTAAATACTGTACCTGCACAGGTGTTGGTCTGGTTGGACTGCTACCCCAGTCGTGGTGGTTGGTAACAGCTGCCGGTGGAGCCGGGTGACCCAAAGGTCGTTGCAGTGTCTGGCGCTGTTTTCCAAGGCCTTGATTGGGCTGGTGCTGCGGTTTCCTTGGAACCAAGGACAGGCGATGCCGAGCGTGACCTCCTCCCCTCGGCGGATGGCTGCAACGACTGGATGAGACGTCCTAGGCATTTTCTTTGGGGCTTTGAATAGAGAAGGAGAAGGAACTGGGAGGTGAAGTCTCCCCAGCTGGCAGGCAGCGTGAGCTCAGTCCCGGGGGTTATCGTGGCAGAATGCCTTAGTGGTTGGGGTGCAGCTCTATGTAAACAGCGTTGCTCCACACTCTACTTGCGCAGCAAGTATGCATGGGTGTGTGAGATGTCATGCAGGCAGTGTAGCATCGTGTGTGAGTGCCATTCAGGGCAGCGTCTACAGAAGCTACGAGCCGCATGGTGTGGAAAAATATAAACCCTCACGTTCTACTTTTATTTCTAAATGGCAGCTAAGGTTTTAAGGCAGACACCATTCAATACGCAAGTATTATACTTGGACAGACGTTCAATAAAGCTGCCCATTCTTTATTAATCACAGTGTAATGTGTGTTTAATTATTTTCTGTTTTGTTCATTCCACATGTTTACCATCCACATCTCACTCACCTTGTTCATTTTATGTTTCTTTTAAGTGTGTTGTGAAGGATATTTTATTGTATGTCTTTTAGCGTGCAGTCAGCATGGTAAGCCTAGCGTATGGCTACTTGTACTAGAAAATAGTTCCACGTGACTTGCCGGTGCGGCAACCCGACCAGCGCGTCACATCTA
Organism: Dryococelus australis; assembly: GCA_029891345.1. NCBI lineage: Eukaryota > Metazoa > Arthropoda > Insecta > Phasmatodea > Phasmatidae > Dryococelus > Dryococelus australis. The sequence continues at coordinate 121,008,914 of CM056996.1, forward strand.
CATAGTTAGTAAGATACCAGCGTCCGGAGGAGCAGGTCGCATATGTGGCGTGTCTCGCGCCTAAGCGGCACTTCATCTTTGTGAACTGATCATTAACGTGCAATAGACTTTAATTACTGGAACCGTTTCATTTAAGCTGCTTGGGGCACCTCACCTTCATTTCCCCACTGCTTGCATCGTCTGGGGAAGCTTTAACTTCACTTTAATTATTGTTGGCCACGTGCCGTTTTTCAGTGTCGCCTTACCGGCAGCTTAAGCCCGATGCATGTGTAAGTTGTCTCCTAGGGGGACCTGAAAAGCGTGATCTGAATTAATCTTACGTCTAAGTAACATCTATTAAATCTGGTCAGTCTACGGACTTTCAAAGGAGCAGGCCCTACTTCCCACCAAAGTGTAACGTTTGTCTTTCATACTAAGTAGGTTTGCTTTTGTATATATTTAATTCATCATACTGCTTTCAAGTGTAACTTTGAGCATGTGGCTAGCTCGAATAGGCCACAGCATAGCATGCAAACCACTTACTTATAATCAGTTATTATTATTCAACCAGAAGTACCAGCACATCAGGAAGGATATTGCCTTGGTCGTTGGCCGAACGTCCCCGAGACTACAAGCGAATGCTCTACGAGAGTATGGCATCATGGTAGTGATGGCTGATGCCCAGGTAACTATATCCAAAATTCCCCAGATTTACCTGGAACCTTTTATCACCATATAGAATTCATTCCTCTACCCACCACCGCACTGCGCATTCATGCCATTTTTTTGTACGTCTAACTAATGTTAACATGCAGGAAAAAATAAAAAAGAACTCGTAACTCTTTAAAGATAGTGGCATCAGTGATATTGCACAATATTGTTTAAGAAATGTTTTATTCCTTTCATTCTATCGAATGATAATGACAATGTGTGAAATATGATTTTTTTTAAATTTTGTATAAGAAAACTGGTTCAAGGGACATATTTCTCTGATTTTATTCTATATTACATTTTGTGCCTTATGTTGTTATTGGCAGATGTTGCCTACCAAAAAGTTTTCCCCCTATGAATAGAGTATCAAAATCTGAGATCATCTTGCATTCTTGTAAATACAGTATACCATTTAAAGAATATTGCATTAACACAGCCCAATCTTTTGGTTAAGTTGATACACTGGTTCTCGATGAAGGAAGGCTTTTAACAATTAACCTCGGACAACACGTAATAGATTTCGTAAAAATGTGACCTACTCCTGCCTCCCAACCTCGTTTTCCTCCTCGCCGGGAAGCAAAGAAAAGAAGCCATCAGCCGATATGGGACATCACGCCTGCTGCCTTAAGCCAGGAAGAGGGGAAGCGAGTAGGTGAGACCAAAGAAGTGAGACCGAAAAGAGTGAAGAGAGAGAGAGAAAACCGTTACCCTGGAGACAAAAATCAGACGCCACGTGCACCAACTGGCCTGAGCTATTGTAGGACCAGAGAACAGGAACCGCAGCGCATGCACAGAAGAGACGTTGTGACAGAGCTCCAACCAAGCTTACAACCCAAGGAGCCCGACCCAGATAGAACTTTTCTACCTCACAAAAAGATATCTTCTTACAACTCAAGATGGGTTTCAGTCGTTCCAAAAGGAGGGCGATTGACACATGGTGCGTGTCTGCGTATCTAGGATGTGTATTCTACTTTTCGACTCCACCCCATCTCAAGGTTTGGAACGCTCGTGGGGAAGTCATACAGCTGCAGAACAACAATTTTCATGCCTACAGGATCACTCCCAGCCTTGTGGGTAATTACAGAGACTGGAAATAAATTAAGAAATTGTACTGTCCACCGAAGCAGTCATGTGGTCGCCCAAATTTTCCCTCTCTAAATTTTATTTTCTGACGGAGCCATCGTTACCAGTAAGACAGAGAGATGCGAGTTTCAAGGGAGGATGTAAGGACATTGCAGCTGCCAGAGCCTCCAGCAGAGGTGATAAACATATCAACAGCCTCCAACAGGGGATATGATGAAAGGGCGCTGCAGCACTGAACTGTGAATAAACCAACCCCTGTGGAGAGAGGCTAGCAACCCTTGCACCCTTCAGACAGCCCACAAGCTGAGATTCTGGGTATATAAGGACGTGCGAGATCCACGCACTAGAGTATTCGTCGGTCTTCCAGCCTGTGTAAGACCGACGACCCCAGCAAGCCTGAGCAAGGCTTTGCCTACCTGCCCTTATAGCCTCCTCCACTCTGACGGGCATGGTGTTTATGGGGAATTTAAAGAAAGAAAATTCAAAGTAAGAGAGAACTCGTGTTTTATTCCTGAGAGGAATAGATACGGTGGCCCGTACTACCTCCTGACTACCTTGAGCTGATTGGAAGTGTAAACTACACAACTGTCAGGTGAATGGGACCTCGTTCTATACTGACTGGAAGGAAGATTAGTCGAGGTAGCTAATAAACTTTCTCAATTCATTCTGTTTCGTTTCCTGAAGGGTAGTAGGGGTTGCAGTTACCAGGGGTAAACGGCAAGGAGGGTTGACAACTTCTTCATGGTCTGCAGTGGGAGATCCTCTGGAAGATCTGAAGGCAATGCGGTCAGAGAGCTCCATCACATGCAGTGTTGGAGCGAGCTACCGGGGCTCTGGGGCTCTAAGAAGAGCCAACAAACAACTGATGTTTCTCGGCCATGCGCAGGTATATATATGCTCGACCCTGCCCTCGTCCAGGCTGCAGGGGTGGGGGTCAAGTTGTCATTGGAGGCGGAGGCAAGTGTTTTCTTCTAGCAGCATCTGCATCTGCTGGGTGGTCGGAAGCGTTGGTGGCACCATCATCCCTTGGCGCGCTCAACTACTTGACCGTAAAGGGTGGTTTTGACTGCTCTGCCGGTGGCTCACTCATCTTCTGAGGGAGGGGGCGTGGCTCCTGACAGGGGGCGAACAGAAAAATCTGATTTCTGTGTCACTCCCCGCAACAAGGGACATGTGACTGTAGGCACTCTGCTTGTATGGGATGTTCACTGTAAAATGAGCACTTTTGGGTCTCTAGTTACCTTCTTCTTTCAGCCATTATTTTTCCTTTAACCACTTTTTCAAATAAATATTACTACGTAGGTAATAAACATAGTATGTAGATTACACCACACTCAGAGGTTAACGTCCAAGGCTAAAATAAAATATACTTATTGGCTATTATTCCAAATGAGAGGACTGTCTAAAGTGTTCACTTTACCATGAATAGCCTATAGCTGTGATACTGGATTGAACCTTGTCTTGTGTGCCAATGAGAAATGCACAGATGAGACAAAGTCGTTTGCTATTGGCCAAGGAAGCATCACGTGTTAATTCTTTCATTTGACGCGTGACACTTAAATGAGTTATCCCAAACCATTGCGACTCATCCTAATGTGTTTATACTAAACCAGGAACCACAACTATAGATGGGTACAGTATTATTTCTCTTGGAGGGACAGTTACAGACACGTGGTATTTCCTGATGTTCCAGAACCAACTTTCTCACACTACTCACATTGTACAGTGTAACCAGAGCATGGGGCAAACCCAACACAAGTGCAACGGAATCGCTCCCAGACTAGTGGGCATTTCTAGCACAATGAAATAAGTAATGTTTCAAAGTGGCCCCAGTAACATGTCAGCCTCTCCAATGCACCTGGAAGAATGAGTGTCGCCACACCAGTGAAGCTTACCGAAGAGGGCCTAGGATTTCGCGGCCATAAAGCAGAGCACAAGGGTAGATTCTCCTACTCTGCTTGCTCCAGACAGACGTCGCAGAGCGATATCACAACTCCCACTCCAGCCCAGGCGTGGGCCAGGCAAGTGCACTATACAAAGCAGTGGAAGGCCGAAGATGCCAGTTATTCTCCAGTAGGTCGCCTGAACACTTTTGTGCTGGGGCACTCTACTGACTACCAGATCTTCTGGTAGTGGAGCTTTTTGTAAATTCTTGTCTAGACAACCTCTGAGTAGAGTAATTGCATCTCAGTTATTTTCATAGCCGTCAAAATCATACTTATCTTGGATAGCCTAGAAGTAGGTGATCTCCACCTGTAAAGCGTAGCTTACTTCCATTTGCACTTTTCTTAGTAGTAAGAGTACGTGTCACCAGTATTTATTATTTGTAATAAATACAATTTGTTCCTATCCAGAGAGTGAATCTGTTCTAGAGGTAAATCCTTGCAGACTACTAGGTACTCAACCCCTAGACGGAGCAAGCAGAATACCAGGTTTTTCTAACTGTACAAAACATAGTGTAGGACTGTAGATCCCCTTCAGTAATCTGTACATCAGAAAAACACACACTTTTGATGGCCACCCGTTCTATGCGCTACAGTGTATAGAAAGATCGAGCTACAACCACTAGGTACTCATCCAACAGGAGCAGGACAGCCACCTCAGGTTGTATCGCTGCCTGAGCGCCGCCGGTGCTGACAGGTGTATTTGCCTGGGACTGGAGGCCCGACTATTGTTGGACCACACCCAACGGTAGTAGGAAGACGGCACGCATGAACCACTGCTCCAGGTTTGAGTGCCAAGGAGCAGAACTGATTGGAGCACAGGGTTTGCACTGTCAACTCCTGTTGGCTTTACATTTACTTAGGGGACTCAACTGCTTGCGCCCAACTAGGAGTGAGTTAAGTGTCACTTCTGCCTCTATGCCATTTGGGGAGAGGCACGGAGCTCGAAGAGAGGAGCAAAAGGCGCAGTTCCTTGCTGCTAAGCAATTGTGTACCAATATTACCTCGGCACGGCAGATGCATCCCATAGGAGAGGAATTCAAGCTGTCCGACACATGGAGAGGTTTTCCTTTTCATTCAGCATCCCAGTTTTCTTCCCTACACACACTAGGCTTGGCGTTGAATATCATCCAGCAGCTAAGGCCCTGGTCATTGGATGTGACACCAGGTTGGGCATTCCCAACACCTTTGCCAGCAGTGCAGATGCCGAGAGGAGCAAGAAGTACCGTACCACTCTGTACAGCAACTCATCGCCCAGCACTGCCAAGGAGACTGCTGGTTTCAGTTGACCTGCTTCTGCACCAGAGCCCCCCAAGAAACAGGTGCCTGAGTATTCTGGCAAGTCAGCCCTACCTCAACGGGGTAAGGTAACAGACATATTCCGGTACTACCCACAGCTGAATTTGTACCGAGTCATAAACCAACCCGACTAGTGTTAACCTCTGGCCGAAAGTCAACTCAGAGGAAATAAGCGTTAACCAAAGCGCGTCTGACCTAGCGCACACCAAAGTTACATTGACTAAAGTGTGACATGCGTCACATTATTTTGAAAATGGTAAACACACTGTTTAATTAGGTCATCCTTAGCCCTTCGAAGGCATAATTCCTCCCATAATTTACACTTTACAGAGCGCTATTCTTCCCTATTAGCAATTTCTGTTAATAAAAGTTGCGCGAGCAAACCTGAGCTTTTAGTTATCACCCCTTACAGGACCGTGAGATCATTCTGAAACAATTTCATCCTTTTTATACTGTCTACCTGCAAGCAAAACATTAGAAGATTTTTTGGTTTATTTTCAATTAACATGTCAACTTCATCCAGGGAAGAGGTGGTGAAAGATTTATACAAAATCAGAGGAAATTGGCTGATCCGTCTGACCTGTTTTATCCAGTACCATCTTTCTTGACTGCTAGGCAGTTCGAACCACCACTGTCATCTTCTTATGTAAACTGTTAATATATTCTGTTTCCTCGGTTTGAACGTTAGCATCCAACAAATAGTGAACAATATTGACTTGTCTATGTTTTACAGCCAGGATGTCATGATGGCATTGCAACAGTACATCCACAGGAACAGCATAAGACTCAAAAAAGCACAGTGTAGTGATTTGAGACCACCGACTAATGGCCAGAGGGGTCTTAGATGCCTCACTCTTAACATAAATTGTTTTACTCAAGTGAACCCTCTTCCAACCCTCAACCAGTAATCTCAGTTCAATTTTTGAGACCCCGTCGTAACTTTAATAGCTAGCCAGCATGAAGGCGAAGAGTGTTATTGTGGCAAGTACCAATTTGGGGGAGCTAAAACCCCATACGTTAACAAATTTTTTCTTAAATAGGCTGGTTATCTTAACAAGTATTAGAAGGAAAATAAAGATTATGAACCAAGTTGTTCAATTTCGAGTAGTGAAAAATATGGCGATTAATATGTGTAAAATCAAAAATTTTTGCTTACTTGTGACCTGTGTTAATGCTCCTTATAATTACTTGTATTGAAATCACATTTCAAAATTTGTGTGCATCGTTATAAACATGATTTTAAATTATGCCAAATTCTGTCTTAGCAGTTCAAGTTATCAGAGGAAAGAAAAACTCTGATAGCATGTTTTTTTGGTTATCTTTGCAGATTTCCCTTCTCCTGTACCTTAATTTACCTTAATTTATGAAACCTACACTTTTAGATTTGTGTTTGTTGTTGAATTATTGTCTTTAGTTTATGGCTCTGCTTACAGTAAAAATTATACTATGTTAATTTATTAATCTGAATACTCTTCGCTGCAGGTTGTTATGTATAAAAAAGTTTTATACTAAGAATAATTAAGTCTCCATTTTGTACTTCATAGAGGACTATTTTGAAAATTGTCTGTCATAAAATAAAATATCACTAGTCTTAAAACACATTCTAGAAGAAATTATGTTTGTATCAGAAATGTGCACAACAGTAATTTGTAATTACGCTATTATGAAAAGGCCTTTACTATCATATCTATGTGAATACTGTATAACTTGAGATATTATCTCAAGAAGTTTCTTTATATACGAATATGTTAAAATCTCACTGTAATGATGTGCGAGTAAGATTGAATTTCAGTTATGCTCTTAGAGAACTAAGATTCCAATAAATGGTAATGATATGATTAGAATTTAAATCAACATAATTATCATCACCCAAAAGTTTCCTGAGAAGGAATCTTACATTGCCAAAGGTGGATATGATTAACAAGATAGTTTTACCAAGATTATTGATTAAGATTTAATGTGATAATCTTCCGAAACTTCCATATTACTACAAATTACCATTTGCTGGCCATGTTAATGAAAATTGAGATACTCATTCTCTAATGTGTTTTAGTAGAATTTAGATTTAATTTTTGGTCTATCTTGTTTGTGAGTTATCTATGAATTTGTGTTGAAATTAATTTTCATTACAAGTAAGTCATGATTTCATTAGTTATGATTCCGTGTGCTTATTCTAATAATATTAGAATTATGCTTGATAACCTGGTGTTGGCTGTTCATGATAAAATGAGCACTTTTGAAAGCCCTGTTAAAGATCTACTTGTATGTACGTTTTGTATTATTCCGCCTTATGTAAGATTAATATTGTCATAGGCCTCTTCACTTTACTGATGTGTCGGTTAAGTGAAACTGTGAAATTATTATGAAAGTATATATTTAACTAATCTGACCATTTTTACACTTCAATACATTAAAAAAAATTACATAACATAAAAGAAACAATTTAAGTTAACAGAAATGGTCACTTAACACTTTTTATTAGATGTAAAGATACAGAACTACTTTCCAATACATCGTTACCAACTTAACTGGGCACGTGTCACTCAGGGCGCCCGTTAAAATATATGTGGGTAGGGGCAGTGACTTTTTTCTATGGTTGATTTCGAAAGTGCTTACTTTATCGTGAACAGCCTTTAATATAATTTTATGGTACACAAGTTAATCTGAAGATTGCTTAAATTTCCTGAAGGTGTTTTGCTTGCTCATTTATAACCCAGAAAGACATTGTGGGCGGACTTGTTGGTCACCAGGGGGAAATTAAGGGAAAATAAGGTTTTCATCAGAAAATCCGGTTCTGGGCGCCAGCGCTCATGAGCACAAGAAGAAGTTGATGTGTGGTCGATGGCTACATGGCCTTCCCTGGTAGTCACGCCACCAGAAGTAAAGATGGTGGCAGGCCAAGTGGTTACCATGCTTGCCTCTCACGCTATGACAATCTCCGTCGTGCCATAGTCCAAGTCATGCCTTGTCTAGTGGGGGCTGTTGGCCTCCCCCAAACGCCAATACACTCCCGAGGGGTTGTTCTGGCCTCCCCAATGCTATCAGTTACTTACGTAGTTTTTAAGTGAAAAGGGGATACTTCAGTGAAACAGCCAAGACGTGGCTGGAATAAATACAGTACGCCAGAATTCCAGTCACATAGTTTTATTTAAACATAAACTCCCAACAGGGCACTTACATGAAATACAGCCGATTAAGCCTGGCGGGCTCGAAAGCTGCAAAAATGGCAGTAGGCCTACATGGTGCTTTTGGTGAAACTTACGTCCCGGCTGTGTAAAATACGGACCGGGTTGTGAGGTGACGCTGACTTACAGTTTCCAAGAAAATTGTGTTACATTGCAGAAATTACGAATTATTAGTATGAAAAAGTTGAAGTGCTCGGAACACCGCTTCATGGCGGCCACCTCATGAGAAGACGAGTACAATACTAATGTTGTTTGGGCGTGAGGTCCTCTGGTTGGCTGCAGCTGCCGCCAAGAAATCACGTGATGGTGATTTAGTAAATGAATAGAATGAAAAATGAAATTGAATGTCTAGCCGCAAGGCTGTTGATATGAATAACACACACCTGGATATGGTTCTAAAATACAAATTATAAAAGTTACTAAAATTAAACATCAGTTCAACCACTCTGGATTGCCATGGCATTCTAACCTCACTTTGTTTATGTTTTGAAATGCGGTTTACATTTAACGGGGCTCCTTTCATTCTCAACTTAATATGCTGGGATGCATAAAAATCATGGTAAATCCTTCTACATGAATTTAAAACACTGAAAAACAAATATGCTAAAACTTATGCTGTTTTACAATTATCCGGCCACATGGTAAAGCACATCATGTGCACCGGTCTGTTCGAAAGTCGATCGTCTATGAATACTGGCACAGTCCAGTATTGCAGTACTGGACTGTTGATGTTAGGGTTGTCAACTTTAAAATCTGATGTGTTTGTTCAGCAAAGTACACGTCAATAATTCAGACATAATATTTTCACTCTGATGGCACACTTACGTTATGTACTTACGTATGTCCACATACAAGTGTTTGCAATAGATAGCGCATGAAGCCCATTGGTTTTTGAAACACGTAAACATTTACACTCAACTAAATTTACAAGAACTAAAAATAGCACATGGCACTTTAAATGGTGAGACTATTTGTCTCTGTACTTACGTGTGTACAAGGGTATAGGGAAAATAACACCTCAACACAATACATGACATACACACTGGCTCACAACATAACCCTGAATGAAAAATATAACAAGCACTGTAGAACCAAAACAAACATATTACATCAACAATATATTGCACGGGCAATAAATAAATATTATGCACTCACTGATTCTAAGTGACACATATACCCTCAAAAATAAAACATATACAAAACACTACACTGGACTGCACTGTGCACACTCATGCACGCATGTGGGATGTTGGCTTCAGCGACAAACCGTCCACACGTGGTACAGAGTTGACTGCTGCGTAAGACTTTAAAACACATTGGATACACTTGGTATATACAGCCCAAAATACCACAAACCTGGGATGATTTCCTATGAAATATTCATTATTTATTTGGCAGGCAATTAATTATGCCCTTTACAAGTTTATTGTAACATGCTAAATACATTGAAACAAGAGAAAATCTAAACAGTTACCATATTTACCCGAAAGGAAGACTTTTTTGACAAAAAAAGGAATAGAAAAATAAGGGGTAGTCTTCAATTCAAAACCTAGGTACAATACCATAAATGTGTGACACTACTAGTTCAGTATTTAAGTGGGTTTTACATACACAAAATTACCATGGGCTTTTATTCATAATTTTTTACTCCTGTAGCAATTTATTCCCCCAAAATTGGTGTGCCGTGACAACTTTGACAAGGGTCCCCTTATCTGATTTGCCCAGCCATAAAGAGGAAGTGCTTAGACACACCTATTTCATTCAGTGAGGATGCATGCTATAATTTCATGGGCAAGCTACTGTGTGCATTGGACAGTAGTGAAGTTGGTCTCCCCAATAAAGGAGGAGATGGGTCCGGGGTCCTCCCCCAGGAAAATTTGGATTTCAAGGTGCAAAATGGTGCCATTTAAACATTTTTTCATACGTAAATATAAACTACACCGCTTGTAAAAATTAATATTTACTAACATAAATTTGCCTGAGTGAAAAATTAAATAAAAACAATATGATTCGTGTTGTGCGCGCGAACTAGCCCACACATCTATCTAGTTAGTGTAAACTACACGACGCCAACTGCCTGCGGCTAGGCCAGCTTCAGCTATGTCCGCTTCAGTTCGGCGAAGAAAGTACTACCATCGTAGCTTCTAACACAGGTTAACGCAGCCATAACCCCCCGCCCTCCCCGGGGACGGTCTTTGTACCCTGCCATCCCTCCGTCAGCTGGGAAACCATTGTAAGTAGGCGGTCGCGCCTACCTGCTGAAAGCATTACTTACAGCACTTCCAAACATCTTGGTTTTGCTAGCCAACGAGTTGTTTTCTTATAATGTATAGTATTGTTTCCTGAGTAGAATGTGTACTGCGTGAGTGAAAAGTTACCTTGAAGTAGTCTAAATATGTTAGAATCTAATATTTATTTTAAATATACATTGTCAGGAAACTGTCTGGGCAAGCGCTGCTTGCCTTGCTTGCCCTAACGAGACGCCACTGATTTCATTGTAATTAACTTTTCTTTAAAAGTAATTAAAATATATAATATTATTCATATATAGCCAACTCCCGATTATCCGCGAGCGGATTATCCGCTTTGCGGCTTAACCGCGGTATATTTTAAACATTGAATACAAATTTTTTTAGTTTTTCTGTAAATACTGGCGAACAAAGTTAAGTATGTCAGACGTCCATGTTAACTAGTGGAATACAGTAGGCCTATTCAAAAGTATTTATGGCTGAAGAGTATAATCTTTGTGTTTCTATTAAGCTTACAATATAGCTTTTGTGTCTGGCGGCAGCCTCAGCTGGCAACGCCGCATACGTAGCGGCTGGTAGCTAGCCAGCCCGTCGCCACGGCAGTCAGCCCGTTGCCACGGCCGCTAGTCAGTCCATCCTACACGCACCTTCTGTCATTGCATTTTACTTTTGCGGGCAGTCTTCTATAGTACGTTTTCATGTTTTTTTGTGCACATTTTCTGTTGAGTAATGTCTGCGAAACGAAAGCGTGCAGTTTTGAAATTGCAACAGAAATATGAGATAATAAATAAACTGAAAGAGGGAAGTTCCATAAAACAATTTTCGCTTACGTATGGCGTGGGTGAAACTACAGCATGGGACATACATACGTGACATTGAAAAGAAACTCCTAGAGTTTTCAAGCAATGCAGATTCTACATGTGGAATGTCCAAAAGAAAAACAATGAAACCGTCAACATAGGAGAAAATGTAGGCTATTCACGGTAAAGTGAGCACTTTTTAAGGCCCTTCGAAAATTTTTCTTTCACTTAATTTCTGTCTTCCTGCTATTTTTTTATATTAACATTGCAATCTGATCAATAAATATAGGGTATATATTTCAGCACTCTCGGAAGTTAACACCTGAGGCTGCAATAAGATATATTTATTAGTGTTTAATGCCTGTTGTGAGGGCCTTAAGAAGTGCTCACTTTACAGTAAGTAGCGTATAGTCAATGCAATGTTAGAGTGGTACAGCCAAAAACGTGCCGCGGGAGAGTTAAATTATGACTGTTTGTGAACACAACATTATTTATTGGTAAATTACACTACTGGGCCTATATCTTAATACAGCGATATTGCATAACGTTATTTACTAATCTTTTTAGTTAAATGCAATGACTACGGTAAATGTCAGAGTTATTTATGAAAGGCAATTGTGATCATGTACTATTCGTATCGAGAGACATGGAGCCGAGATGATTTAGTGTATTGTGTCACTTTTCCTTGTAGTCTTTTATCCTCACATTTTAAAACATGTGTCATTCACAAATACCCTGTTTGAAAAGGGAAGGAAGGTCACTGCAGATGCAACACAATTAAGAAAGAAGAGCGGTAAACAGGAAGGGACACTAGATGGCAAGGGAGGTACGAGGTTGCCATACCTAAACAAAGGTTGACAGCTTGATGAGGGTTCTAGTAGGAAGGGATGGTTGCCCTTGTTCATGTGATGTTGCGGGCATTTGCCAGCTCTCACGGTCATTTCCACGTGGACACACACAAAACATATGTTTTAAATGCTATAAAACAGCATTCAAAGTTTCAAAGTCAAGCAAATTAATGGAAATAAAATTGTATGTGTAATTCAGCGTGCTGATTATCCGCGATTTTGCATTATCCGAGGCATTCGTCCCCGAGATTACCGCGGGTAATCGAGAGTCGACTGTAATAGCATTTCTTCGTGAAGGGTTTGTCATAAATTCATGCAAAAATACTTTCAACCTAAATCATTTTTTCAGCATTTCACAGGGGTAGTCTTGAATTCAGGTTTAAATATTTTTTTAGGAAGGGGTTGTCTTAGATTCAGGGTCGTCTTCCTTTCGGGTAAATACAGTAATATTAAAAATAAAGTTTGTTATAAATAAAATGTAAATTTTCATCTTGGGTGTGATGTGGTGCCTTTAAGAGCAGGTTGTGATTTGTGTGTTTCCAGGATGCAGGTTGTGGTGTTGTTTCTTCCTCGCTGTGGCCACTCTGCATTCCCTTTATCCCGCTCTTCTTCTTGTGCCTGCCAGCATCTACATTGCACAACACAGTGGGCACCAGGGCTTCAATAGGCAGACCTTGTCATCCATCTTCGTTTCAACACTTGTATTTGCTGCAATGCTATCTGCATTGTTGTGCATATGTTGGCGACTAACCAACTCCTGGGACTTCCTCACTGAAACATACGGTTTCATGTAGGTACATGTGTCTTCATTGAAACACATGACTTTATTTCAATTTACCCATATTAACATGGATTATCTCTAAAGCTGACAGCTCTTGTCATTTCACAGTAACTGCTAGCTAGGCATTTATTTTGAAAGCTACATTTCAACTGCAATGTATAGGGTTGTGGGAATGTGACTTTTTGTGTGGTGACGAAGCTGAAATGAAAATGAAAAATAATGTTATGAGAACTCAGCCTTAATGGAACTTAAATAAGAATTCTAAAAATTAGAAATACTTTAAAATGTTCCCAGAACTGACAGCCTAGATTTCAGTTCTTTAAAGGTTAGTTTTGTATGATTATTTTAAAAGCATTGTATTAAAAACTAACAAGGAAGTTTTAAAACATAAATTTTCCATTGTTAATTAACTAAACATTTTATAAGCACGCATATATTTTCTGAACTCAAAAATTTTTGTTTTGTCAAGACTTTCAGCAATCCGTTTTCTTATAGGGAGTGAAAATGAAAGCTCTGGTTTTTCGTTATTGTTTCAGCATACCAGATAGTCAACATCCCTCAGTGTATGTGCAATTGTGTACCTTTCAGATAACATTGAATAGAATTTCAGAAAATCATTAATTATTATTATATTAAAATTTTTTAACAATAATAAATTTTTGTGATGGGCAAGTTTGATTTTTACAGCTTCAAGTTGAGTCATGTTGTATGAAACTAGATTTGAGTCAGTTGGGGTTCAGTATAAAATTTTTATAGTTAAAATTGAGTTTGCATTATAAATGTTGACCCGTGATGCCCTGTGACGAGAATGAGATACATCACAGTGTCTAGTGCTTTTGGTGGATGCTAGGACACGCACACCCAGGGGTGAAGGTTAGGACTCTAGTCCTTGTGTGGCACTGGAGTGCATCCAGTATATAAGACGGGCCGGGTAGCTTTTCAGCTGGGCATAAAGTCTGGTACAAGTACTACCTTGCGTTTTGGCGGTGCCGCTCTGACAAGAATACCTACATGATTCGTAACATGGAGGCTGCCTGACCTTTGGTGGTTCTGATATTCTTGAGTTAGAATGTGGTGAGTTGGTGGGCAGGTGCTTGTTAATGTTTATGTTCTCTAGGGTCTTCTCTGCAATCTGGATTCCCCAAAATATGGATTTACTATCTCATGGTATTGTCCTGACCACTCAGATACGCAGCGAACACAGGGTGTGTTTCTCTGTTGAGCTTGACGGGTGCTAGGAAGAGGTCCGGAGGTGACTCCAGCGTGTTAGGTCTCTACAAGCGGCAAATTGCTTTAGCCCCCTCTGGCGGAGGGAGGGGATTAAGTTACTTGAAGATAACGTTTGTCTGTCTAATCCATTCTCGGATCCCACTCCGACGGGAGTAAGGCATGAGGACAGAATCACTACATACTATCAAAACCCGCTTAAGTGGAGCAGGCGATGTAAGGTCCTCTACAGGTGTACAACCACATACCGTGTCTCCTAACCGAATACGGTACCCCTATCACAGTATCCGGCGAAAAGCAGCGCTGTTAATACTGAGAGTCAGGTCTCACTGGCGGATAGTCCCAATACATGGGTGAGTCCCTCCTGAAGCTGAATCTCCTCAGACCCAGAGAAGTACTCCTTCCAGCAAAAGCAGTGTAGTGGGTAGAGTAATCTTCAAGCTGATGAGCTAACCCCAAGAGGAGTACCTAGTGTCGCGGGGCTCTACCGTTCCGTACACCATTGTGCACAGAAAGGGTGGCCATCCAGAGTGCTTGTGGGTACTCTACTAATGTGCGGCGGTTCGAACAAATCTCCCGGTTCCTGCTGTACCTCTGATGGGTTTGATGTGTACAGGACGAGGTACTAAGACTACCTTAAAAATACCCTTACATTGTTTTAAAACTTTTTTATTCCTCTTGGGGAACAAACAAGGTGGTGTCGTACTACCTCTTAACATCAACGGGAGCTTAACGGAAGCTGCTACATATTGACAGGTGAAGACGACCTTTTTCTTGGCTAATGGGGTATGTAAACAAAGTGCAATTAAAATAAAACTTGGCTACCATACTGTGTTGCCCTGAAGGGGCTAGAAGTATGTATGTGTTTAAAGACGTAGATGACGGCGGGAGTCTTCGGCACCGGGGTGCGGTGAAGACAGGAGAGGTACTGGTAGGAGTGTGGTGATGGAACAGAACAGACTAGCTTATAAGGGACGTGCCCTGGTATTTAGTATACTCTTCTTGGGCTCTCCCTTGGTAGGTTGTGAAGTGGCACTTGATCCTCTGGGCGTGTGACGTCGCCGGCTGGCGCTGGATCCAAGTTGCACGCAGCAATTGTACTAGTTGTGCCGTCCGGTGGTGCGCAGAAGTACTTGGAAGATCTTGATGCATAGTCTTGGTGGCTGGGTCGGTGAAAAGTACAAGTCTGGTATGGAGCGCCCATCCTTTGCCTAAGGTAGACAGTACAATCTCGGTGTCGTAGGATCGAAGCAGACTCCGTGGACACACGCAGTTGAGTGATGCGTACTGATGAGTAGAAGTCAATTTAATAATGATAGAAAGGTGTCGTGCGTCAATTCGCCACCCCTCCATTGCAACATAGACTCATCTGTGCAAAGGAACGAGAAAAGAAAATAAATATCTTTTGTGGGAATGTAGCACTGCCCCTCCAAGAAGGATTTTTTTCTCTCCATCAGCTTATGTAGTTGTCCCTCGTCTGTACATTTTGTGTGCTCGGATTAAGATCAGCTGCTAGATGATATCACTAGCAGGTAGCAGCGATGAGCGGTATCTCTGTCTCTCTTCTCTTACTCCTGGTGCCTCGAATGAGCACTGTTACTCTCTTGGCTGGCAGCTAGCGGCCAGGAGGAGGCAAGTGGATAACGTCGTCTTATCTTTGTATGCATGTATTGGGGTTACATGGGGTATCTGGTGTCTGTGATTTCGTGGTCTTTAAGTGTGCCATCCTACGTTTAACAGTTGTTGGCTTGGGTGCGTACAGTTAACGATTTACAGATTTAACTTGCGGAGAGAAAAGCAAGGCATGGATGGAACCAAAAAATTGACCTTTGGGGAAATATTGAAAATTGGTTAAAGTTATAACAAAATTGACTAAACCATCACTTGTAAAGGTATGCATTTATCTAGCTATCCTGCTGTGCCCACACTGGAGGAGAATAAAAGTGATCTCTACCTGTGGCCTTCCTATGTGTCGCACAGCAGAAATTAAAGTCATCTAAGCTGACTGGCTAAACTTTGCAAAACGAGTGCGTGGCAAATAAAGTTAACTATACTGACGCATGCGGCTTTAATGTATATTTACTAAACGATTACAACTCTTCAGCCTCATGTATTTCTACATAACCCGAAGAAGGGTGGAACCCGGCTACATTTTTCACGAGTGCCCTTAGATCGCCAGTACCTTGGAAGGTGAGTCTAAAGAAACACGTGAATATAAGGTTGCGAAAGCAGTCAAGAAGCGCTGCCCCCCCCCCCCCCCCCCCCCCCCCCCCCGACTCTGAAAGCCGCCATGTTGAAGCCATGTCACACCTCTTGTGCCAGCCATCCCGAGATGTGATGACTCACCAGGGCAAAACTATCACG
Source organism: Dryococelus australis (assembly GCA_029891345.1). Lineage (NCBI taxonomy): Eukaryota > Metazoa > Arthropoda > Insecta > Phasmatodea > Phasmatidae > Dryococelus > Dryococelus australis. Next base: position 121,025,383 of record CM056996.1, read on the forward strand.
AAGTAACCCGTAACTGTCACTAGTTATGATTCTTCTAGGAGAGTTCCTTATCAATCTAAAACAATAAGATTGCAAAGAGAGAACTTATTAACCTTTATCAAACCACAATTTTGCATGACATTCAGCTCAGATTTTAACAGATATTCAATTGATAAAATAATGTCAGATTATTTACGAAAATTGCAAATGTAAACGAAATAATTAATGTTTTCGAGAGGTGATCAAATATGTTAGAATTTATTTCATACTCAACTCAGGGCTAAAATTATAATGAAAATCAATTAAATGTAAATAAACAATTAGTAGAACACACAAACCACAGACTTAAACAATAACACAGACCAGGGTAAATAAACTTCTTAATCTATACCATTATACTATCCCTAACATGTAAAGTTTCCTGCTGTGCGACACAAAGAACACTAGTAGAGGTAATTTTTATTCTCCGCACCAGACGGCCACAGTAGGATAGCTAGCTTACACATGCCTTTATGAGTGAGGCTTTGGGCAACTTTTTATTTTTTATTTAATATTTATTGCAATTATTATTTAATTCTCCTTAATGGTCGAATTTATTCTGTGTGCCGTCAACCGTGTCTTGCATTCTTTCCACGGGTTCAACTATGTAAACCCTTTTATTGTATGCACCCAAGCCTTACAGATGATATTGTAGAGTGGCACACTTAAAAAATGAAGGCCACACATATTCTAATCACTGATGTTGGATTCCTCCATGACACTAACCTTGCTCAACCCAGAGGAAGGAATAAAATAAATCCCAAAAATTTTATTCGCAGCATGGCTCAGCTGTGCAATGCAGAGAGAGAGAGAGAAAGAGTGAACATGCTGTTCACCTTGCAACAGAATGAGGCAGCATTGTCTAGATGCCAGCCGCTTAATGAATGAATAAGCGCTGTCGTTGCGGCCACCTGGCATCCACGCGGCCAGCCAATCACACAGCTCCAAAGATGAGCACAGAGCTGAGAAACGCACAGACCAGTGACAACTACAGAAGCCGATGGAGAGAGAAAAGAATTGTTCTTGATGCTACAGTGCTACATTCCCTCAAAAGAGTTTATTTCTCGTCTCATTCCTATGTGCAGATAGATCTACGTTGCAACAGAGGGGGACCATTTGATGCATGACGTCTTTATGACAATAAAATATCTACTTCACCTCATCAGTGCGCATGCCTTTGCCATTTGATTCTATGGCTTTTGATTGCTGCCTCGTATCATGAGACGTCGGGAATTGTGCTATCTACTCAAGGCAAAGGACGGATGTGGCAACACCAGATTGTATTATTCACCGGTCGAGCCACCGAGAATATGCTTCGAAGATCATCCAAGCAACCTTATATTTACGTGTTTATAATCATCCTCCAGGGTACTGAAGATCTAAGGACACTCGTGAAAGATGTTTTCTTAATAAATAAACGGGAAAGCGGAACGCCTTAATTCCCCCACCCCTGCGTTGTGATGAAGACTCATCGGTGGAATTGTGGTGGAGTAGAGAATGAAGAAGTGTTCCTCCTCATCTAGATGATTTCATCGTGCAGGAAGGCGAAAGAAATTTTCCATAATTGTAGGCGGACCCTTTAACTACGGGCTGATTGGCAGCTGTAGTTGCGCTCACTCTGTGTGCTGGGACTCATTGGTAAACATTGCGTCATGTGGCACGCCAGCTGTAGCACTTTCTCACTCTTCAGGTGTGCTCTCTCTCTTCCTCTTGCTACTGCAAGCCGGAGCGATGGTCCATTAATGTGTTCCTCCTTTGTGGTGGGGATTACTGTTAAGGATGACGTGATGTACCGTGATGTACGTGATGTAACGAAATGCAAAAAAAAAAAAAAACAATTTGGAGTAAAAGTATCTACAAGCCTTACTCGTGGAAGGCGGGGTGAAAGACGAACTATCACGTAGTTTGCTGCGGTGTATTAGGTAGAGAAAGCCTAGCACTCTTTCTTGGGCAGCCTATAGGTCTTACAACAAGCAAAACAGTTACGTGTGACGTGCGTTCGCTAACCTCAGATCCTCGTATCACCTGTGTGGCGAGCTAGCAAACCAAAATGAATACACTTTACTGAATGATTTGAACGTAATGCACATGTAGGTTACCTTAAAATTAACAAACAAAGACACTCAAGCACTGAATAAACTTTAGATTATTTACAAAAGTATCTTCTTTTTTTTTTTGGGGCGAGTTCATTTGAGCTGTGTGGCTCTGAGTTCTGGTTAGACACTTTGTCGATATACACTATAGTTAAAATATTCCAAAATGCAAAACACTCAACATGAAAACTACAACTGTTGCATAAACAACACACTACATGAAGAATATAGGGACGAAAATTGTAAGAAATCTTATTGTGTGCGTTGATAGCAGGAATGGGAAGTAATGAATTCCAGAAAGCCACAAGTACTGAAGACAAAGAAGAAGATGTCAAAATATATCAGATGAGGATAGTGAAAAAATATCCCATTCAAGACATCTGAAACTACCAAAATTTAGTGATGCAATGCATTGGCCCAGTTCTCTTAGTGTGTCTGTCAGAGATCAACTTATTTTGTCTGGACTGGTGGAAATTCCGGATACATATGTCCCTGTGAATGATTCAGAAAGGCATTTTTCTTGAAGCATTTTGTCTTTTTCAATAACAAAGTGTTAACGACTTCCGCTCCATCCTTGGGTTAATGGTTGCAGAGTTGATACGTAAGATTGTACTGCCTGCCTTGCATATGGTTTTATTCACCGGCCCACCGTAACAACGCTTAAACACAGCAATTTCTTTTACTCCTCGCTAGATCGCTTTAGTAGTAATTATTGCTTGTTTTTGGTTCGCATCCCTTTCCAGCTGGCCGTTGACGCGACAGAGGCAAGTCATTCATTTGCACCCCTCGCCCTGCACAAGCCAATAGGTTGTGGGCAGTGGCCCGAGATTAGTATAAAAGCGGAGATGGCCCTCATCTTCAAACCAGTCTTCAGTCCCAGCGCCCGCCTCTCGGGAACTGGCTAGATTGAGACCAGTCTTCAGCTGTCTAGCACCTGTTGCTCAGACATTGACCAGTCTGTGTCCCTTAAGCCTTTACTTATTGTAACAACCCTTCCTAGCGCTCGCCACTCGGGAATCATCATTTACGTTGTTCCTAGCACTTGTTCCTCAGGACAACACCCCTGTTTTATTTTCTTAAGCTACGCTTGCGATAGGTTAGACTACATTAGTTAGGAGCTCTCTGCTATGTACCCTGCAAACCCTGTGCCCTCGTACAGTTATGAACGTATCAGTAGAGGACCCTTCCTTACAGTCTTTGTCAGTACTAAATCCTGTCACGTCCTTGCTTAGTGCACCCCACTACGTGTCAGTGATTATGTTACGTAGTCAGTACATCAATAATGCAGGACATCATCTAGTTTCTCTTATCCTACACTGCATTTCCCCTTGCATACGTCTGTTGCCTCTACTGACCATCGTGACCTCTTTTGCAGCTTTCTGGGTGATTAACGTGCCGCTGACAAGGCGCTAGGGTGCCGTCACTATGTGTTTGAGTACCTTCCTTGTAGACATAGCACCTTTGTGTAGTTACCCTTGCGTAACAGGTTTGCAGGTGATACCGGCAAATTTTATTCAAACAAGCCACATACTACTTTTTACCTACACATACTAGCATTGGCCGCCCTTACCCTCAACCCCATGGGATTGACAGAAAGGGGGAGCCGCACAGGTACACTGTCCTGGCAGCAGCTTGTCTGCCTGATGTCCACTTGCCTCTTCCGAGCGGGCTCCTCTGGGAGAAACTTGGTGTCCCCTAGGTTGGGAAGACTTGGACGGGGCCACACACCCGTGTGTGTTATTGGACAAGGTAAGGTCTGACTTCCCTCGTGACCTGCAGTTTCCGCCACACTTAAGAATAAAGTGACCACCTGTCCTCTGCCTGCACAAGGTGGCACACATGACTGCACATAGAACCTGCAGACGTGGTACAGCAGTTGTAGGGGTAAGGTCCAATTCCCAATGCCCTTCACCTAGAGGAAAGTACTGAAGGAAAAGGTTTGGCAGATACTCTTAGCATCTGGTAGAACACACAAATATCAGCCTTCTCTTGTTAAACAGATAGCTAGCCTAACACCTCGAGAACAGGTGCAAGCGCTACGCCATCTGCAAGACCCAGCGAAGTTTCAGTGCCCAGAGATCTCTTCACACCACCTGAGAAGACCGGCCTCACAGAGTACTCGCAGTGGGTCGTTGAGTACCTCCGACAGTCAGATCTGCCTTGATGCCTAGTGTAGCCTACTTGGTGCCATCTGTCTTACATACTACACTTTTACCAAAGCCTGCTTGCACTAGCAGTCACCTTCCGAAAGTCGAAATTGTCCAACCCGCCACTAGCACTGCTCACCCACAATGTCACCCAGGTATATTCAAACCAGTAGTGGCACCTAGATGCCGCATTGTGTTGCTCACGCCTGACTTCGTGCCCTACCGCATAGCCACACAGCCAGTTTTGTGTAACGGTAAGGTGCCAGCCCCAAAGAAAAACTGAATCCCATTTTATTATAGAAGCGACTGGCTCAGCTTCTAGACAGAAAGAGGCAGTCATATTCTACAGACACATAGTGAGTATTTGTTCCCGGTACGTCACACATCGTTCTGTGCATTATTTTATTAGCAAATCAAAAAATGGAGAGGATGTTAAAAGACATAGACAATTTATTCCATTGCTTTAGAGAGCATTTTCTGCTTTTATTGCAAACTGTTTTCACATGGCTTGGTTGCTGGTGAGGGGCGGTGTATGCCGGATTTGAGAGAAACCCTGGTTCATGGCTAGAAATTCAATGAAAGTTACAAAATTAGTTATTAATGTCTTTACGGCACCAGTTCATCAATTACACTGGTGAGCACATGGACTCTCATTCTCAGAGCCATAGCGAGTCGACAGCCATGTGGCATTCCCTTCAGAAGCACATGTCAACATAAGAAATTGAGAAAAGAGTTCAGATTGTACAGTTACAGAGTTCATGTAATTAAGCACATGGTTTCTGGAGCGAGCTATATCACGAAGGTATGAAACGTACAAATAAACAACACAGAGGCTAGGATCATGAGTGACTATATTGAGCAGAGAAGAGATACACACACACACACAATAAAGCTACCCTAGCCTTAAGCCGGCATGGCATTTGGGCGTGCCATTGGCCGGAGCAGTAAAAGTACTGTTGAGCATGTGGTATCTTTGAAGCGATAAACTCTCCAGGGCCGCAAGTCTGGCGGAGAGGAGGATACGTATGCGGGAGGAGCAAAAACAATTATAAAGGTTCCGGTGCACACTAGACTTACTATTACAGCTATGTGGTTAGACAAAGTAGGTGAAGGCTCCCGCGACGTACGACACACGTATATCTTGGTTCGCTCTCTAATCAAGACTGAAGATGGTGACTCTGAAAGAAATTACATAAAAACGAGACATAAAAAGACAATTGGGAATAAAAATATGTACAAGCCTTACTCATGGAAGGCGGGATGGAAAAATGAACTGTCATGGAGCTTGCTATGGTGTATTAAAGAAAGACTAGCGCTCTTTCTTGGGTAACCTGTGAGTCTCACAGCAAACAAAACAGGCTCTCCGTCACCTGGGCTGGTCGGTTAGCAGAACAAAACAAGTACACCTTAATGAAGGAATTGAAGGCAGTCATAATACGCATGTTGGTCACTAAAAACTAACAAGCAAAACACTCAATCATTGAAATAATTCTAAATTAATAACCCTTTTACCTTGGCTCATTGTGGTGAGTTTATGCGAGCTCTGTGCTCAGAGTTCGGGTTTGACTCGTAGTTGATATACAGGATACATGGTAATTCAGAATAAGCAAAACACAAAAAAAAATTAAAACTACAATTATGACATACACAACAGTATGAAAATATATGGGGAATGAAAATTCTTTACAAAAAATGTTCGTGGGTGCTTGTATACCCAGTCTTTGGTTGTGATCCCTCAGGATCATATATCTTCACATATGACACTATAAAGCTCATAGGCATATTTAATGGTGTACCTAAACATCATATAAGTGATAAATAAATCTAATCTAACTCCTTTGAGGGAGTCCAGTTCTTCGTCACTATTACTACTATGTACAAGGTGAAGACTTGTCTTCGTGTATTCACTGACACTGTGGAGAGTGTCTATACGTGATACGGGATTCCGAGTGGGCTGTCGGCCACTAATTATCGAACCTTACGCTGGTGAGAATAAAGTGTCTGTCTATTTCACTGGGGTGCACTACAGCTTAATGACAGCTCTTAAAACGAGTTTGATTATTCTTTATCACTATGGTGATTGTCTGAATAATTATCACGTAGTGATTCTCACCGGTTCCTTGCCTATCTCAGCTTAGTAATGGCTCTTTAGGTTATCTACATGTTTACCACTAGTTGAAAATTGCACTTAATGTGAGTGTCTGGAAGCTAATCTCACTGTCTTTGGACTAGTGGCTATTTAATTCACTACTACTTCAGATCTATAACGAATCCTGATTGTCACTGGCGTGGAAGCTTAATTATGACTACCCTTGTCAAGGTCTCAAGTTACTGAGCACTTCACTTACTTGGTGGCAGTCTTATTCTTCACCGGTCTTCCCCTTGGCCAAAGTGCTGCGTGGGCCAGATACAGCCTCATGGAACGAGACGTGAACCTCCATGGTGACTCCTTATACTGGCCTGGCACTGATTCTACTTTGGTGGCATGAGGGGGCATTAATCTTCGGGGTTCAGCATGTGGTGCAGAGGCATAGTCGTTCTCTTGGAGATGAGGAGGTTGTAGGGCATCGGGGTCAGTGTTACTGGACGTCCTAGGTTCATCGGTAGTCAGTCGAGCGGGAGGCAGAATGGGCCTCTTATCCTTGACTGTACTGACAGAATCTTCCTGCGTGGCAGAAGATTGGAGTGGAGTGTTGGTGCCTGCGCTGCTCGACACCCCCTGTATTGTTCATGGTATCTCATCGGGGACAAGAATCGGCTTCGTGGAAGCTGGAACAACCTTGTTTCTTGTCTCAGGTGTTTCCTCCAATACAGCTCGTGGGACTGGAGCATTAAGGTCTGTGCTGCTAGACGGTCCACCTCCGGGTGTGTATGGCCAATCTTATCCCCCTTCCCTTTTTGGAGAAGGTGGCCAGCCGGGCCATCTAGACTCACCCACTATAGGGTGTAGTCTACTCTCGTAAGTATGGCGTAGCTTTGTTTCCTGTCGGTTTTGCGAACTTGGCCTGCAAAGTGTTTGGCTACATTCCCTAACCCTAGGACTTGTCAAGGACACTTCGCTACCACTCGGAGTTCATGCCTCGGGCCTCCTGATTGGCCTGAACTCGATTTCGGGATATACCACGATTGGTGTAGGGTCTTCATTGTGGTCTGGGGCTACAAAAGCTCTTAGTTTGGGGCCTCTGTGGACTGAGGCTGTGCATGACGTCCTTGGGCTCTTCGAGCCTAGCTTCTGATTTTCGTAGGGTGATTTAGGGCCAGCTGGTGCATTTCTATCTGCAACTGCTGGAGGCAGATTGGGGTATGGGGAGGAGTAGCATTGAGCTGACTACCTTCCAAATTGATCATAGTTCCTCCATCTCCTCCTAGTTGGATGCGGCGTTGTCCGTAATCCAGGATGCAATGCTGCTGAAGCAGCCATGGTTGCCCCAAAATCATAGGTTCCCCATTATGGGGAGTAACCAGGAAGTTAACCTTGGATGTCCTGCAATGTACCCAGATTGTTGACCTCTTTTCTCCTTCTACCTTAAGAAGGAGATCTGGTAGTGCCAGTCTAACTTTTCTTTCAACGGGGTCAGTCAGGCTCGTTGGTGGGGCATGAGCAGGTCGCCCCTGATAAAATTACCTGTGGTGGCCATATGTAACATCGCCACAGTAATTTTATTGTTTATGTGAACCTCTACACAGGGTGATTCAGGGGACTGAAGCCCTTTTGTCAAGTTCTGAGGGTTGACTGTGGATTCTTCCTCATGTTCTGGTTCTGGGTTCTCCCTCTCTCTGTCTTCATCAGGCAATTTTTGTGGAGATGTCGACCCGTGCAGTACCAGCACTTTGTTGGCATCCGGTAGAGGGGAGTGGGGTCACGGTAGTGGTTTTAGGAGGTGTAAGGACAGGCACGTGACCTGTCATTTGTATCTCTTCCTTCCCCTTGTTTACCTGCAGACTGTCTAGCGCGGCCTGCTCTTTATAATTGTGCTCTGTTTTGCAGGCTCATTCCACGAGTTCTTCAATTGACTGCGGTTTCGGTGCTTGTAAAAAATGGCGCAGCTTTGTTAATAGCATTGTAGTTATGAAACGTACACAGCTTTCTTTATCAGTCATTTCAGAGGAAAAGGTGTTGATATATCCTTACCTTGTGCCTTGTAAATAGTTCGGCCTCTTCGTCCATGTCCTGCGTCTTGCTATATAATTTTGCAGATATACTAGCCAGTGCTTTTTCGCCAGGAAACACAGCCTGCAACCGACTACAAAACTGCCTCCAGTCCGTTATGAATTTGCCGTAGCGCAATCCCACCATTCTTGTGCTTTGCCTTTGAGATGTGTGTGTGGTTGCTCACCCATTGCTTTGTTGGGAGGTCAGTTTCGCTAAACTCCCTCTTGCATTCTGTGATAAATGCAATGGGGTCCTCGTTTAGTTGCCTCGCAAAGCCTGGGACTTGGATGTCCAGGTCGTGTCCCTTAACAGAATATCCCAGAAATGCTCCTGGCTGTCTCGAGGAACGGATCGGTGAGGATGGGTTTCGTAGGCTTGCCTACACATCTCTCATCTGTAGGTTAGTCCAGGTCTGGTTACCCTTTTGTCAGGCCAGCCAGTGGTACGGCTCACTGAAAATGGTGCTGCTTATCGTATTAATTCCATACTCTGGACACACAACTTGATTACAAAACCCCTTCAGTTGCGCACAAGCTACAAGTGTTGCCAAAGTCCTGCAGACATACTTCTTCCCCAGGTCGGGATATCCGCAGAACCTAGTTACCAATAATGGCATGCAGTTCACTGGCAGGAAGTGGTGAGAATTGTGTACCTGTTGGGGAATGTGACTTCATGTCCCAACCTTACGGAGCACCGCAACCAGGAGCTCAAGACCCAACTGTGGCTCCGTGTGGGTGACCAGCATTCTACCTGGGCTGGCCGTCTGCCTGCCGCCCTCTGCACCCTCTGTCAGTGCATCAACGTCACCACTGGCAAGTCACCTGCCGACGTCCTGCTGGGCCACAACTTCACCCTGCGTGGTGAGTTTGTCTGCCCATGAGCAGAAGACAGTGGTCACAAAGTCAGCAGTGACACCTGACATGAAAGGCGTGAGAGGGAGCACCAAGAGGTGCGCACTCACCAGCGAGGCTACATAACGCGGTGGCTGCCGACCACCACCTCAACTATGACTCGGTCAGCACATCTACGTCCATGTACACCCGCAGTCCACAGCTCACAGAGACTTCTGCGCGGTCTTTGCTGTGAAGTGGAGCAGGTCGCACATGATTGTTACGATCCTCAAGATGGAATAAAACATGTATCTCCCAGTTACCTCTTTGTGGTATGGTCATTCTCTTTCGTTTTAGGCATTCATTATCTGCTCTTTTGCTTTGTATGTGAACATCCGCTGAAGTACTTCCAGGCATAGTAAAGAATGGAATCACATCAGCACTGAAGGACACTCCCACCTCTTGTCAGTGTTTGTTGTCTAGTGCTGGCTGATCATGCTGCCCTCTTGCGCCGCTGTGGCAAGAGGAGTGAGAACCTTTCTCTTAGGCTACAGGCTGGTTGCGCCGTTTACTGAGAGCCGTAGGGGACTTGCGTGGGTAGCACTGTGAGTCCCAAAGGGTGAAGTTGAGATCACTAGCTGGTCACGCTACTTACTCAACTCCTCCTGAGGAGGATCAGGTGGCCCTATTTCTGAGTCGCTGTAGGCCTGATCACCATCGATGGTGATATATACCGTGTCACCAATTAATTTATAGGACTCTGGCAGGGTTCAACTCCAAGGTACCAGCCCCAGGAAGGGTCAGTTCCTTCCCAGACAGACCACGCTAGAACCTGTCCTCCGAACTGCGACATTACTTTACAGTTGTGCCTGCGCCTACAGGGCACCCACTGAATCCAGTAAAATACTTTCCTTTTACTCTGCATTTGTTTTGTCCCTTAAAAGTAAAACATAATTTCTGACTGCGTAGCTGTGTATCCACAGCTATTCCGTTGCCCCATGACGAGAAGGCTAGAAAAGGGATAGCATAATCCACAGTACCCAAGCTACGTACTCTGGTGAACTAGGACCAGACACCCCCAGGGATCAAATGCATCAGCCCATACGGCCGTTAGATACCTCGTTAAGGAAATTCAGTTTCCCTAGTCTCTATACGGATACACCTGTGTGAGAGATGTTGAGAAAGTTGTGTAAGGATTGAAAAAGAGTATGTGTGAGTGAAGTTAAGAAGAGAAGAGTCAGCTCAATTCTGAAGGTAGTGAAAAGAAAAAATTAAATGTAAATACGTACTGTAACTGGTTGTTGGCACAGACTGTGGTTTCAGTTTAGATACTGTAATTGTGAGGGATTTACAGAAATATTTTTATATGTCCAGTTTACATTAAAGTTGAAAAGTTGACTTTCTTAAAATGAGTGCATGTTTGAACAATATAAATTATTTCGATATTTGTGATAGTGATAGCAACATTGAAATATTTATTTTGACACTGCCCAAGTCTGTGATGTATGTAATATTATATTTTTGTTTGGTTCTGTTGCAGTTTGAATGTGCCGGACCTGCGTCCCAACATTGGGCTGTTCTGGTACTTCTTCACAGAGATGTTTGAGCACTTCAGATCACTGTTCATCTGTGCTTTCCAGATCAATGCGACTGTGCTGTATGTTATTCCCCTGACATTTCGTCTTCACTATGAGCCCATGCTGTTAGCAGCCAGTCTCACAGCACTTACAGCCGTTTTCAAGTCATACCCCAGCCTTGGGGATGTGGGCTTCTACCTTGCCTTGTTGCCCATGTGGAAGCACTTGTTTAACTGTGAGTTATTGGTCTTCAGCTCTCTACTTCCATATGAATATTATTGTAAGGGTGTATTCTAATTGCATATGAATATAAAAGTTTTGTAGTGTTTTGCCTGTGTTATTTTGTATGTTTAATGGCAATAGAGTGGTGAAACTGAATTCAGATTTTTATTGGATCTCCATTGGCTATAATGGACATCCAATCAAAATCCGAATTCACTTTTTCGTATGGTTATGAATTTTAACACTATTTTAAAGGATGTAAATTTTGGGCCTTGCCTGTTTTTCTAATTTCTATTATTATAGTGTACTGTCTCATAACCTGAATGGAGGGATGGCCAAGCCTCATCCCCCCTCAGAACCCGGAAGCTGTTGCTCTGTGTATGGCAGTTTCTTGTGGCGTGAGCACTTTCGCAGTAACATGTTACCTGATGGTCTGCCCGAGGAGTTACAGAGAGGACGGCAGCGCGGCGGGTAGTGTCATGGATTGGGGTGAAAGCGGTTGCTGTGAGATTGTCAGATGGCGAGGGCCCAGGGTATGTTGACCGATGTTTCACAGTGGAGGTGGGGGCGTGGTAGCATTTGGGTACTGTTGGTAGCAAGGGTGAGATGGGCTGTGGGATATGGAAGATCCCTATGGTGTATGCTGTCCTTACTAAGCTGGTACTGCTGGTCCAGGATGGATTCTGCCAAGTGGTGGTAGCAAGGGTGAGATGGGCTGTGGGATGTGGAAGATCCCTGTGCCGTAGACTGTCCTTACACTAAGCTGGAGCTGCTGGTCCAGGGTGGATTCTACCAGGTGGTGGTAGCAGTGGTGCAGGTACTGGGCAGTATAATTCGAGCAGAGCAACTTCTCGTAAACGTGAATAGACCTTTCGGCCATCACTTCTCTGTTCCACAGAACATAATGCCTGAGCAGCGGCGGTCTTGTTAGGCTTTGTCCTTCCTGCTTTATGGTGGGGCATGCGGCAGGATGCTGGCTCAGTCTAAGGTAAGCCCAGGTTGTTGGATGATAAGGCCTAACAATGTTTAAGGGAAGAGCGAAGCCATCCAGAGAGCCAGAGCCTCTCTCTGGCACCGGTGTCCAGAGCTATGTTCGCTTCCCAATGGAAGGCATCTTTCCACTTGGCAGTTGCAAGCCCAGCTTCTCGACTGAATGAATGATGCCCAGAGAAATAACCTAAGATAGCTGGTAGCTGGATGTTCAGCTGAGCGGGAAAACATTTATAACTTCTGGGGCGCACATGAAGCTTGACTGGGGGAAGGGATTGAAACATTTAACACTAAGATGGGTGTTACAATGATTACAAACCAGAAGCGTGTCTGAATTCCCCTTCTGCCCCTTTTGGTGTATCTGCTCTTTACCACCTTGGTTACTAGACCAGCCCAGGTTAGCTTAGGATAATAAGTAATCAAAATGCCGTCTAGGTCGTTGTTCCTCAACGTTGGGAAGCTGATCAGGTTCTAAAATTTCTTAACTTCGGCCTAGACCAAGGGGAAAGAGGGGTAAACCCCATAGTGAAAGGAACGCGGTGCTCTTGTAGACAAGCTGCCTGGAACTTATAAACTCTCATATAGTTAAAGGTTATATGCAAAGTCAGTTTCGCTGGGGACATAGGTGGTCTACACCTACCATAACGGACAACAGTGATTTATTCCCTTTCCGGGAGTCGACCGTTATAAAAAGTAGGACATGTTGGTTTCCTATTTGGGACGAAGTTATCCACTACCCTGGCAACGGGATGTTTGGCTGTGCACTGTACTTACGATGCAGCAGGAAGCGGCGCACTCCGCTTAACGGTTTGGCTTGCCGGGTGGGTGATGACTGGAACAGCAGCCAATCTTGGTTGCGGCAGAGTAGGGTAGTGGTACTGGTTCTAGGGTGTGAGTGGACCATCAGGCATGGGTTATCAATACCTAATAAGGCGTTGCCTTCTCTTAAAATATGTGCGATAGCTTGATCTTCGCCTGGTAAGGTAATAAGAGGCCCAAAGAGTGGGACTGTATGTTGTGGCAAATTAATTGCAGGTGCATTAATTTTCTTAATGAGTTGGGAATTGTGATTCTCAATACTCTGAGTTTAAATTATGTAATGCTCTGAGAGTCTCTCGAAGAGCTCGTCTACGTTGCCTGCTCTGTCTGCCATGCTCCGCATAAGGCATTGAGTTACACAAAAACTACCAAGAGGAGAAACAAGTAATTTGTTTGGTACTGTGTGTATTGATGTCTTTTTTAATATTACTGTGTACAGATTTGAACTTCCCGCCATCGCCATCAGTGGCACGCTCATAGTGCTTCTAGGAACTAGTATATTTAGACAGTCAGTTGTTCGCAATTTGTTCGGGAGAAATGGTGTTTGGTATTGCCCGCCAGTTCTCATATCAACAAACTTTTGTGTTATACAGTCCATCACGATGTTCGAAACAACATAAGTAATGTGATCCTAACGTGTCGAAAGCAGTGCCACAGATCTCAGTACCCACTGTCCGGCGTTGCTCAGACTGGGACCAACTGAGAAAGACATAAATTCGCCTGAGAGCTAGGTGAGGCACCCACCTGAGGTTGTCAATAGCAGGATGTTCAATTTTCCTTCTGGCCTGTGTAGACTAGGAAGGAGAAGTAGAACATCTGGTCTGACTAACGAAGGTATGAATTTGTGTTACCTAGCCCTCTCAATGATCTGCCTATATGGCAGGCCTTGGTTTGCCGTTCTAAAGTTGTATGTATGTTGCCTTATTGGCTCGCGCTACTTGTTGCACCTTTGGTTAATTACTGGCAGAATTATTTAGTAATGAAGTTACCGATAGTTTTCTGTGTCAAATAAATTACTTTCTTTGAAATGACAAAAGGGAAAACACATACAATAAAATAAGTTACTCTTAATTTAATCCTAATTTAATTGGGAGTGCTCTGAAGGAGGCAATACCTCGCGACCTGTTCTCAAGTGGGATTTTAACATAAAAGGAGTAATGGCTTAAGGGAGGGTGAATGGGAGGGAGAGATTCTGTACGAAGCAGCGCAGTGGTGGAGGCATTTTTGGGCTCACCGATAGCGGGTGTCTTCTCTGGTTGAATCGTGCACTTTAGCATGAGCTCTAGTGGTCAGCACATTAACTGTAGTATTTGTCTTTGGCCTTATTCAGACTGTGAGTTCAATTAACTGCCATTTACCAAGTTGGTCTAGTGACCATCACACCCTTGAGAGATTTCTTCAGTCGTGTTTCAGACTGGAAGAGGGTGGACAGCCGCTTGCTCATATTGCACTCTCTGACTTATGCAGACTGGAGGAGAGCGATGCCTGCCCTCGTGCCTGGCATGGCACCTTCTATTTATACTCAAAATATTTGTTTTTAGGCTTCCAGAGGGGTGCGGGTATGGCTAGCCTCATGTCGCAGGGGTTGTTTATTCGAGCTTTGGTGCTGTGCTACCCTTTTCTTATCTCCTGGGGGGAGGCGTTGACATATCTTATCGCCTCTGTGCGAGGTGTTGGAGGCTGCGGCTACCTTGTAATATGGGTGCTGCGCTCTTACAGTAAACTGTCGAACCTGCTTATCTCCGCCAAGGGTTACGTTGGCTCTTCAGAATTTAAACTTCCCGTGTTGGGGTTAGGATGACCATGTGACTGCTTTTAATTAGTTATTATAATACTCTCAACCATGTGTCTGTAATCCAGTTGCCGTGATACTAGTAGATACTGTAGGCACGTGATTTAATATAATAATGTGATGCAGACTTACCCAAATGAGTGTAGGATGCTCAATGATGGGGCGAAGTCGCAAGTAGAGAGCGCATGCCAACTGCACAGAAATGAGTCACGCATCACACGTTCCCCTAGGAGTGGTGAGATACCTTTCTTTTGCCCGCTCTTTGGAGAGCCCAGAAAAACCCAGAAGACCAGAAGTAACCAAGTCTCTTTTGAGTAGGTTTCATAGTGAGGGTTGTTCTCAGCCCCAGTGGTGTCCAG
This sequence comes from Dryococelus australis, assembly GCA_029891345.1. Taxonomy (NCBI): domain Eukaryota; kingdom Metazoa; phylum Arthropoda; class Insecta; order Phasmatodea; family Phasmatidae; genus Dryococelus; species Dryococelus australis. The sequence goes on from CM056996.1 coordinate 121,040,383, forward strand.
GGAAGCGGAAATATAGCTGGTAATCAGACACCCAGCTTGAGGTAGTGAGCAAATCCCTGTGTGGTTAGTGTAGCTTGAAGGGCTTAGGGGCTCAGGTCTTGCCTGAGGCTGAGGGGGTGGCAGATCACTGGGTATTAACCAGGTAAACTGAATGATAAAAGCCTGACGTATGGTTTATATGAGTTAACTTGAAATAAACCACACACAACCCTAGCCTGTGCCATAAATACAGGGGTAGGCTGACTACCAACGTCTATTTCTCATGAGGGAAACATTTTATTTGCTTTGGTTTGGTTAATGTAAGCCTCATTTTTAAAAATTGTCAAAATTATGGTTTTGTCAGCTTTGTATTAATGAATTTTGAGTGCAGTAGGCTGTAAACAATATGGGCACAGATTCTGTTTTCAAATTTTGTGTTTAGCCATGGGAGCCATAATGTAATGTTGCAGTTTGTAAATCATTTAAAATTTAATCTAAATATTTTTAGCAAGTAATTTGTATAGATGTATCTTAACATACATGCTTAAATATTTACCTAAATGAAACAGTGTTACAAAGCTTCTGTGCTTCATTCATCAGCAAAAAACTTTAAGAAATTGTTTTATGTATGTAACTTGTGTATGTACTGCCAGCGTATGTAACGGTGGATCGCATATGGTACTGTTGTAACTACACCTAATATGTAATTTTTCTTTCAGATATGCAACAAGGCTTTGTGGTTGGTTGCTTCTTCCTCATCACGTCGGTACTTGGACCAATTGTATGGCACTTGTGGATATATTCCCGGTCTGCTAATGCAAATTTCTACTTTGGAGTAACATTGGCATTTGCGACAGCCCAGGTTAGGGTCAAATACCATATTTAATCTAATCTAAGTCGCACCCAATTTTGGGGGGGGGGGGGGGGGGTCTTAAGGAAAAAATTACTGGCACACATATGAGGCCATACTTCAGTTGGAATTTAATTTCTAATAGAAGTTTAATTTTGCCTTCTATAGAAATGGGTATCTGCAACCCCATTTGTTGCCAATCAATTACAAAAATGTTAACATTGGACACTGCCTATGTTAGTCAGCATGAAAATTGAATGTTTGATACCCTCTTGCAAAAATATCTGATCAATATTTCAATGAAACATATATATTTATAAACAAACATCCTCTGAATAAAATAGTGCCACAGGAAGGTAGCTTGAGACATCCCTTGTTGTCAAACGATTACAAAAACTGTAACATTGGCTGCAGTACTTAAAAATAAAGCTGAAGTTTTGTTGTTTATATTCCACACAAACACTACTTTCTAACACCCAGTTTACGTACACTCTGGCTTAAACTGATGGTATAAACGCACTGAAGTTCATGTGTGTCTGTTATGTCTGATGAAGTCAGTTCAAGGGTGGACGTTGTGGGTAGGCGGGGGGAGAGGCTGAAAGCGAGGAGGCAAGCATGTATCTAGCTCTCCTCAAGTGTGCGGATGGTGGAGAGGTGGAGGCCATAATGAAGACTGAGACTTGCCATGGTTTTACAGTCCAGAGTCGTATTTCTCAGTTGATTTGTAGGCTTCCTCACTGCTGATGGCGTGTCCAAAATAACTCTCTAATAAGTTGTTAACAAACAGTGATCAAAACCCAAGAGAAATCTAAGTCTTAATAACACAATAAAAGTGGAGGAGGACACAATACTGAGGGAAGTTGCATCACATACTAAGAGGACGGGGTTGAGGGGCTTCTCTTCCTAGTTGGCAGACTAAGGGGACAGAGTTGAAGAGTCTCTCTTCCTGGTTGGTAGACAAAGGGTACAGAGTTGAGGGGCCTCTCTTCCCAGTCGGCAGACTAAGTAGACGGAGTTGAGCCGCTCTTCCTATTTGGCAGACTAAGGGTACGGAGTTAAGGGCCCTATCTTCCTAGTTGGCAAACTAAAGGGACAGAATTAAGTGGCCTCTCTTCCCAGTGGGCTCACTAAGCGGACGGAATTAGGTGGCCTCTCTTCCCAGTGGGCTCACTAAGCGATCGGAATTAAGTGGCCTGTCTTCCCAGTGGGCTGACTAAGGCGACAGAGTTGAGGGACCTCTCTTCCTAGTTGATAGACTAAGGGTCCATTTATAGTGGAGCGGCACGATGAGTGCTGCTCTCCTCTCTGCTTGCCGCGCCACTATAAACACCAACTAAGGGGGCAAAGATAAGGGGCCTCTTTTCCTAGTTGAGCTGTTGCATGTATTCTCATTTTTAAAAAAACCTGTGGAATATTTCAATGTTAATTTATTTTCATGGCAGAAATGAAAGTTGATATGCTGTTGTCAATTCATAAATTTGGTTATTGAAACATAAATATTGTCGCTGAAAAATTTCCAAAAGTCAGCAAAAATTGCTGTATATAGTAGGGATGGGACGAACCCAGATTTTGGAAACGAACCGAACTAGAACTTAACCCAGAATATTTTTATCGCACCGAACCTGAACTGTCCTTTTAAATTTGTCCACAAACCGAACTCAAACCGAAATATGCTATATTTCGTCGCACTCGAACTGAATTCGAACCAAACTTTAAACAATGTCTTATCCTCGCACATATAGTTCAGCCCTAAATAGGTGTGTGTATATTTATTTATTTTTTTATTTATTTAATGTTTTTAAAAATTTGTTAGAACCACCTTAAAAATACAGTAGATTATGGATGCTAAACAGTAATCACGCATATCTGCAAATTAAGTACTTAACATTGTAACAGGTTACTTTCCTGTCCTGTCCTCTCTTTGTAATTCTCAGTAAACACCAACGAACTAGCTCAGCGTGAGTTGGAGACATTGGCTGCGTAATAATGAAAGTTTGTTGATACCAGGATTGCCAATAAATAAAAGAAGTTAACTCTTTACTGGAGATTTATTGTCGTTTTGGCAAAAACAAACAATTGACACTCGCAGTTGACAAGCAAAAAAAACCAAGACAATGGCAACCTTCATAAAACAAAACTTCTCACTTCGAGAGTTACGAAGATGAGAGAGGATCGTTACTTTTCTCTCCCAGCACCCTATCGACTCCTCACACCAACGGAAAATAAATGTAATAGATATTTGAATTGAAATGTCCGAAATACAAAAGAAGGTTAAAGTCACGGGCGTTGGTCGGTGCGAGTCATGTGATCACACTTTGCAAGCTGTCTGACTGACAGCTGACAAAACTATCGTGCTGCGACGAACTGTTGTGATATCCGAGAAGGGTCGTGCTTCCTTAGATATTGGTAGAAAGTTTACTCATTGAGAACATATTGTTTTCGAGCAGTCTGTCACGTTAGCTAAAGGTGACCTCTGTTTTTTTCCTAGTTTCACCATGTCATGCCTTGCAGTGGCGATGTTTTTAGTTTACTAACCGAGTGAAAAGGGAAAGATGCGCTATCATCCTATGATGTCTGTTGTTGACGTCTGTTACTACTGATGAAATGAGGAAAGAAAAATTACAAATTTGAGAAAAACAAAAATATATGAAATGCAAACTAGTTGTCATTGCCCCGACCTTACATATATTACATGAATTACTATCCTTGAGTGAAATATAGACAGTTGAAATACTTCCCAAATATACTAATTATATTATATATATCTAGCTGCAATGCTACAACATCGATTACAGTGGTCCCGTGGATCATTTTAGCAGTGTTACCCACTCAAGTAATGAGAGTTTTGTTACTGGACCTCTGGACTTGGCTACGAGGTGCAAAGTGAAAGTAACATATATACATACAGCCTTCATAGTTCAGCCCCTATTTGAAACCACAAACAAATACAACCACGTTC
>CM056996.1:121044270-121082937 GCA_029891345.1 Dryococelus australis
AATAATATACAGATATGACTTCTGCAAACTATAAATATAAGCTGTTAAAGGGGCACGTTTCAAATGTTAAGTTAGCAATTTCTGAGGGGTAGTATATAAGAGCTCTTTATCAAATGATGCCCAGTAGCAGGTCAAAGATTTTCTTGCAGGAAGGGTGTACGTTTTGAAAAATATGAATGTGTATTAAATACACCAAATCACTGCCATACATGATTTTTCCCTGAATAAATGAAAAATTCAAATAACAGCAGAGTTTTACAGCATACATGTGTATTGTCATAGTAAACATGTCACTGGAATACTGTATTTTAATACAATATAATTGTATATTTACTTGGCGCAACAATTTCACGCCACACGTATTTTGTTTATAACAGTTGTTAGAATAAGTTAACATACAAATTCTGTTTAGTAACAATGGAGGTGCCGCAGCTCAGCGCTTACAAAAATCAATTGGTATATGCCCTCAGCTACCATGACTGCAGCCTTGCACCAGAAAGCGATCGCTTTGTAGTATCGTTTCTATGGGAGTTTTTTTACTGTACAACACTTGCTACACAGTGCAACATAAAGTGCAAGTTGTGCATTAATATAGTGACAATCAAATCAAAGTATTTTTCCCTCAAGAGGGCGGCATGCCCCCTGCCACCCCCCCCCCCCCCAAAAAAAATTAGAATCCGCCACGGATGTAAGAAGAGTCACAATTCTGGAGACATTTTATAAGACGCCAACCATTGCATGTATCACTACACATAAGAGGAATCTTTATATGTATTCATAGTGCTAGTAAAAATATGAGGGTTAGTTTGTCAATGACCAACTTTGCTGTAAGAGGGTAACTTACATGTTTACAAATGCTGTAACTTTCATGCTTGTGGATTAATTTTTTGAAAGCATCTATGTTATCCAATCACAAAAAAATTTCCATCAAAGGCTTTTTTTTGTTAGTAAGGTTCAGACTATAAAAATGTACAGTATTTATAACATGACCACTGCATTTTTTTTTTTTCAAATTTTTTGGCAATATGAAAACGATAAGCATGAAAATAAAATTGCAACACCAAGAAAATTGTTTATTTTCCTGATAAGGTGTTTACTGCAAAGAACTTTAAGGCATGATTTGTGGGGGAACTGTTTGCTGTGTGATCAGTGAAATGGTAGTTATTGATATTATATACAACTGAAATTACATATTTACAAGTAGCTATACAACTTCGGAATTATCCGCATGTTATTTTGGAATTATCCGCATGTTATTTGAACCTCAAACTTCACTGCATACTCCTAAGGGAAGAATATTTCTTCGTGATTTTTTTAGGCCTGAAAGAAAAGATCTTTAAAGGCATGTAAAAAAAATTACTTGTACAATATATTTATCCCTTGCACACATACTGTACACATATTGCACACTGTACTAGAAATTATAGATTCCAAAATTCAGGAAATAACATGCCAAATTTACTTTTGTAGATTTTTGGATTATAGATTGTTAATCACTTTCACAGATAAAATTATATCTTTTGGCTAAATTCAATTTGTTGTGTGTAAGGTGGTGTATAACTTGCACTTCAATGTTAGACGGTGTATTAACTTGCATGTTGGTGTTATTTTGGTTATATCGCCATTCACCGTATAATCTTGGCTCTACACATCACCATTGCAGCAAGAGGTAACTAATATGTTAAATTTATTTCCATCCAAATCGTTTAACATGAGGGGGAAGGAAAAAAGATGGTGCACATCTGAGGAAATACAGCCACATGAAAAAACTTATTCTTCAGTACAAAAAGCATATGTTACATACTATGATTCCATTTATATTTCATAAATACCTGCATTAAGTAGTTTAAACTGGATGTAAGTTGTGAGAAATACTACTCTAATGAAGGACATGTAATTGAAATTGGCACTATGTCCTTACACAATGTTAAAGCAAGGTAAACCTACGATGAATTTACCTAAAAGGTGAGCAGAATATGTCTTGAAACAAAATTATCATAAACACAAATTAACTTTGGTATAAAATTTCTTCAAACCTCAAAATTTTATGAATAATACTTCACAAAACAATTATCATTATGATACCAATTGCACACACATAAAATTTTTTATATTAATACAAGTACTACACATACAGGTTACTGAAAATCAATAAATAGTGTAATTATCAAAAGCAAACACATTAAGGTGGCCGCCTGGTAGAAGGCCTAAAAGCGTGGGAGCGCTAGGGATGACCGAGACATGCCCATCAACTTTCTCATTGCCTCGAAGTTGTAAAGAACTGAACTGGCATGTTATCTTGTCGATAATACGCTTCCAAGAGACTTTCAGCAGACACTATCATTTTATGATATAAAAATAAAGTTTTGATGCACATCCCTATTCCTTTTTTAATGTTTTGTACCAAAATGTTCATATCTAAAAATGACTGTAAAAACACCCGTTTGAACCATTTTCACTTTCATGAAAACCTGCTTTAGAGAGAAATTGAGGAATTGAAAAACATGCAGATGCGTAACATTTCTTAAATGCTAATCGTAAGCAGACCTCACTTTGACACGCTGGATGGTTTTTTACTACAACGTTTTCTGCTGGAGTTCTCCACACCATTCGGCGGCCTAACCCAGTGGCCACCTTAAAAAAGTTGAAGATATTTCATCACACTTTTACAAGATGTTTGCTTTCAGTATAAGACAAATTCGAATACAAATGGAGGGAGAGAGTACGAGTATAGGTGGGTTTACAAGATGCTAAGAAATTCATTCCAAGTAACAAAGTCCATACATAATCATGAAATACATAACAAAGTAAAGAATTTTGAAGCTGCCACTAATTAAGGAAAACCATCACACGCACACTTATTTTCACTGTAGCATACCGTATTTACTGGCATAATTCTTGCACCTTTTTACAGGATTTTAGTGCAAAAAGTTAGGGTGTGTGAATTATACAAGGAATCGCCAAGACACGTGCATGTAAACATTAAAATTATGTTTATTGTACTTATATGTTGTGTCGATTGCTAGCTGCTTCCTCTACGTCATCAGTTGAAATAATTACACTAACAAAATAAAGAAATAAGGGGCAATCATTCGTATTACTGCACATTGTTTTTATTTTACGTGTAGATAAACATAATAAAGGCATGTATAAACACCTGTAATAGCAATGCAACTATTTTCAACATGCCGGCTTAGTAGGAAAAAACAAAAATAATTAGGCTCTGTATATTTCAAAACATTCCGCAAGACGAAAAGGTAATAAATATGTTGGTGTTAATGTAAACATTATTTAGAAATTTAACTCTGCACGTAAAAAATTCAGTAAAACCAGTAATTTATAACTTTCAACTTTTAGCAATAACAAAACCTGAGCCAGGTCCAAGAGCTGTAAGAAATACTGTGTGGGGGAAAACTTAGAGAGAGAGATATAGTTTACGTATGCCCCACATACGAGTACTAGCCTCTGTAAGAAAGCAGGTGAACCCTGCTATGGTTTTCTAGTCAAATGTAATGTATACAGGCAGAACTGCATAATTAAAGTGCAACGACCTGGGAGAAATCCATAGCAATAACATTAACATCAAACATTAGCCAACTGCAGTTATTTTGCATACCACAAACCATCGTCGAAGTTGCTGGTATTCCACACCAACAGAACCCAATTATATGGATAGCCCTGTTCACAATCAGGTTCTGTGCAGCCCCCTGCATAGCTATACAACACTACAAACACTATACAACACTACAAACACACTGGAAGACATAGGAACCAACTATGTATTTATTTAAAGCAATGAAAAGCTTCCAATATTTTTAAGCAATAATTTAATGTGGAAAAATATCATAAAAGTAAATGGCCTGAAAGTTTCATTCCTTGGTAGTGTTAAAAATGCAAGGGATATGCACGTAGCAGCTGGACTAGGTCTATAAAAATATCCCTCATCATGCTGGCTATAAATAACCATTAAGTGAATAGCGTATTTGAAAGTAAAAAAAAAAAAAATATATATCTGGACATCTTGAATGTTGCACACACCTAAAGTTTTGCAGAGTAGATTTAATTCGGTTCAAAATAAAATTCATTAATGTTCTCACACTTGGCCGTTACAATAAATTACGTGCATGTATAATTACATATTTAAAATGCTCCTGGCTAGCACAGTTTATGTTGGTAAAGCAATCATATACTTATTTAAATCTTAGGCACTTTGTGACCACTGAAAAGTGTCGAGAAATGATGCTGCTTACTTTAAATGTTTATTAAACACACTCAAGTACGTGTAACGGTCACTGTACATTAAGGTGGCATCATACGTTATATAAATGTAGAGTTTCTCACACTTATTTTATATGTACACCTGTTCTAACAGTATCATCTGTTTGCACTCGTAATGATCCAGTAATGCTGTTCTACCTATATGCCAGTGCCCCAATATTATAACGGCCATCTTGTGAAACCTTAACAGCACGCCGCAAGCTGATCCAATACTCTGACTGCTGTTCACTTTACTTGCCAGCGCTAGCGCAAATAATAAGTATTTTTTCAGGTGCAAAATCTTTAGAAAGTTAACTAATGCTGTATTCTTAAGGAGGTTTGATGTCTCTTATTACTAATCATTATTCAACGCATATTTTTCACAGTTACGCACGTATGCATGAAAACATTTGGGATAAGGTGAAGAAGTGGGGAATTGTGATTTAGGTGAACGTGCCGCTGGTTATCGTTCATTGGCACGTACCCTTGTTTATATTGGCAGTTGTTTTAACAAAAAAAAAAAAAAGTTAGGAAGCATGTTTTATTTTGCTTCGCCGAGAGAAATGTGCAGCGAGAAATATGAAAGAAAAAGTTTTTTTCCCCAGAATTCGGCTCCATAAAATTAGGGTGCGTGAATTATGCCAGTAAATAAGGTATACAGAAACACTGCAACAATGCCAGAGCATAAAAAGAAAAGGCTGAATATTAAATAAAATCATTCCAAATAAAAAAGACTAACTGAGAAAGACAACACAGATTCTTAAAGATCAGTTACTTTCATGATGAAGCAAACTGGAGGTAGTCTCAGGTGAACTGAGAGTTCCACATATTAAACATGGTGCTGGAATGAAACAGCAGATTTTCACAGAAGAGACCGTTCACTGCATTGATTACTGTACTATGCAAGCCCTAAAAAATTTTGAATTTTCAGATAAGATAATTTTACATGTTGCCACAGCTGCTTTGTGGATGTAATACACAAATTAGGAAGCATGTAAGAATAGTCCTAAAATTAAACTGAGGTATGTATAATGTTCTTTTACCAAAATGCAACAGCTGTTACCAACACCTTTCTGACCTTGTGGCTGCCAATATGTAGTATATCAGATTAAGAAAGAAATCACACGTTCAACATGTCAAGCAAAATCCTTGGCCACCTCATTCTCTTGAAGTACTGTATTCACTGAACACCTTTAAGTACGATTAAGCCCAAAAGGTATCCATATTATAGGTCACAAACTGATAACCTGAACAGCAGAATCTCAGATTAACTATGATACAGTAATGACTATTCACATGAAAAGTGCCTTAAAATACAGCAAAACAATGGAAATGTGAGTTTTTCACTGAGCACCATAGTTGAGAATATGTGCTTGTCTTCAATTTCTTTAAAGAATTTATTTTAAGTTACCTTTGAAAAAAACCAGTACAGGCGTCAAGTTCTGTTGCAGTAAAGCCAATTCATCTTGAAATGCACCCATACTCAACCAAATACAGTCGACTCTAAATCTGTCATTATTCAGGGGACTATCAAAAAATGTCCATACATGCAGGATTTCAGTAGATGCGGTTTCTGACATGTACATCAATAAAATACAACTTCTACCTTGTAAAACTTTATGTTGAGTATAGTTAGAGCTGTACATTATCTGTAAATACAGTTTAGCTACTAAACACAGTAACACGGGAATTTTAGAAAAAGTATGATCGTAAATAATACATTAAAAAACTTTTCCCTTAAACTTGTTTAAGTAATGATAATATCATCTCAAAATACCATATATAATTGATTGTAATCAGACACCAAATACAAGCTGACAAACTTTCAAACCTATGGAAATGAAAATAATATGACACGGAATGCAAGTCAAATTTTGAACATCCTGCGCACATTTGTTCAGCTCAGAGAACACAGAGCAGTTATCTATCGGGCAGTGTGTTCATGGCGGCGGATTGGAGGAGGGGTGGAGGTGGGAGAATTACCCCTCCATGCGCTACTTGTTGCGAGTGCTGACACTTACACCTGTGGCAAATGTCTGTCGTTTAAAGAAAATTTATTTTATTTTACTGCAAAGAAAACTTGTAGTTTTGAGGCATAAATGAATAAATAAGGCGATTATAATTGATTTCTTCACTGCCAAAAATTAATCATTCAAAACCACGTCCTCTGGGTTTCCCTGTCGTAAGTTACACTGCAATCAGCTCGGTGCTTACCTACCCATTATTAAATGGCAAAAGGTGTTGAATAGTCTTATATTTTATCGGTTGACTCAAAAGACGTGTGTATTAAAATTAATCAATATGAATCCACAGATTTCCCCGCAAGAAGTTACTGAAAATGAACTTTGCACTTTAATACAAGTCGCTTGATGTTCAAACAATTTTTGGAGACAAAGGGAGTTCAAGTATATACTTCTGGGCATATAATTTTATTCGCAAAGATGCTGCCCCTTGAGTTAAATAACTATTATGTTTTAAAATCTTGTTAATTTTATGCCAGATACAATGAAACACCAACCTTACGGGGAAAAAACAACCTTTAATCACAAAAGAAAACATCATTGAAAATAATAATTCCTCGTTAAAATGTTCTGCGTAACATTTTCAGGTGAAACCATTTGCTTTGAAATACAAGTGATGATAGGTGCAACTATTTTGAGCAACAGATAATCTTGACAAAATTTCTACATTCACCAGGTTCAGTTATATTTGTTCTGTGCCATGGGCGGCATATGTAGGCAAGCGCATGCAGTCGAGAGACTTGTTTTTTCCTTTTGCTAACCACCAGCTTCCCCTCTCGTCGACATGTGCGGGGAGGAAGGAAGGTGTGCGGGGAGGAAGGAAGGTGTGCAGCAGAGAGAGACAGAAAGAGGAGTGAAAGAGGGGATGCTAGGTTGCCACGCTCTTTGCTTTAGGTAACCGCTTCCCCTCTCGACTGCGTGTAAGGGGAAGTAGCAAGCTAGTCTTGCACAGTCGCACCATGCCACAGTCTCAGACAGTTGTGTTAGGAAGGCAGACAAACGTGCCGCAGAACATTGATAAACAACGGCGTGCATGACTTATTTCACATGCTGTTACTACACGTTTACATAAATAACCAGTTTAAAAATGATAGTTGTGGGAAATATTAGGTGAGCGGACCTGAAATATACTTTGATCGACGCAACGATAAACGATACAAGCTGTTTATGTTAACATTATTTACATAAGGATTTTGCCTGTACCTCAAAAAATTGTTGGTGGATGCAGTTTATCGATACATGCAATAACAATACATCACAAATTGAATGTATCAATCCATTTCATTCAAGTACAGCACATTTTTTTTTGCATCCTTGTAAACATGTACCTATTTTGGCACATTGGATACTAATATGGTACAGTTTTCCCCAATAAACATTATAAAAAGAGGGCAATTACACATTTTAACACAAATGTTTGTATGACTGTACAAGTACAGTAGGTCAGTGGTTGCTAAGCCACCACTCAGCGCCCAAGCTAAGAGCCCAGACGATAAAACCGCCAAGGAAATTTCTTTTAGGGAAAACGTCCTAACTGAGGGACTCTCAACCTAGCGCCAAGGTGCCCCACAAGAGAACGTGGAAGGAAAAATAATTTCCCGTTCGAATGTAACTCTCTGGTGTTGATAATAAAAGGTTATATCAAATACAGTGCCCAGCCCAAGATAAATTTTAACTCCCCTCCTCGCTGCTAAGTCAGGCACACCAATGTAAAACCAATTACACATAGCATGATACAGATTTTAAAAAAATAATTATTTAGTTATAAAGTGATACTGTGAAAGAAAGCTTGTAAGCACACTTCAACTCAACACAGATGGTAATTAAAGGGGAAACTTTACAAATAAATTGTGATGTTAACCATTAATAGGTTTTATTTCGCTTTCCCTCACCAGTTGTGGAGTAAAAATATTTAACAACAAAAACACATTTCATATCAATAACTTATAACAGGTAATAGAGTATTTTTAACATTAATATCAATGTTTTTGCTATATACTACCTTCATTTGCTTTTATATAATTTTTTGTTTTGTTGAAAATTCCACAGATTTAATCAATACCTTTATTGTTTTATGATTCACACATGGTTTCTTGTTAAAATTTAAGTAAAAACAAAAAATAAATATAAATACTTCAAATTTTCTTTGTTACGTTTTTCCTTTTTGGAAACAGGGTTGTTCCATTATTTTAAAATGAAATGCAACTGCATTATTACACAATTACAAAACATTAAATAAAAAAAAATAGTTAACTTTTGTCCCGAAATTGTGCACAGCAAGAGCAATTTAGTCTGTGTTATAAATATCAGTAGTTGCCATACTTGAAGTTTTAGTCGTCACATCATGCACAAAGAGCATGCAAGAAAATTAAAAAATTTCAACCATTAAATTTCGGGTGCAAAATCTTTGTCGGCAGCGACAACACAGCTCGGCAAATTTAACACATGCTGTCCAGAAAGTTGCAGCAAGGAGCAGGCAGGTAAGGTTCAGCTACACATGAGAACTCGGTTACATTTCCCTGGAGTAGACTTGAACTGCACTAAGAAATATCAAGAACAAATATTAGTGTATAAACACTATAACTTTCGTTACAACACTAACAAGGGTGTGACAAATAAAGTTACAAAGATTCCACTTACCAAGGCGGCAGTGTTGAAGTCTCACATAATATAAATGATGAAAATCCTTCGCAGTTAATTTTTAGCACTCGCAACATGGTGGAAATGGGATGAAGAAGAAAGTGTCAGTAAATTCCTTTGCGCATGGAGTGGCTTAGGCAAAGTTCCATAAGTCGTGATACGACTAATCAATAAATATTGAAACACCATACCACGCGTGCAAAATGCAGTGGAAAATTCCATGACCATAACATTATAAACGTAATTTAAAAAAACAATGTCATGAGGAAGTTGAATAATAAAAATGATTACAGAAATACAACGAACAATAACAGCACAATTTTGCAATATTACAAAAGTTTCTCATTAGTTACTTGCCTTATTACGTACAAGTGCTGCTCTCTATCGCAGCAGCAGGCAAATACCAAAATTTGTAGACCTCTAAATAAATGTACACGTTTTAAATAATAACAAAAATCATAAAACAATAAGATAAACATTTCTTTTCAGTGCCGCTTGCAGCAATTACAAACCAATTAAAAAGGTAAACAAGATTAATTCATTTTCAAACTTATGGTCGGCTTCTCAATTTTAAGGTAATTAACAATTAAAATAATCAGTTTCGCACAAATTTAAAAATTTCCATTAAACAAAAGTGGTGTCCCAAAAAGTAACAAGGCAGCAAAATAAAAACAAGCTTTGCAAAAAAAAAATTTAATTGCTAGAAAAGCAATTTAAGAGGAAAAAGACAATAGTACAGAGAGGACATGCGGTAGCATGGCACATTGCAACACCCACATTATAGCAAACTCAAGTTACAAGATCGGTAGGATATAAATTTGTATAACAGTAATGTTATACAGTATACTAGTACATACAGAGGAAATAAAAATAATAAAGGTAATTAGTTAATTCTATTAAAACCAGCAACATTCAACGCTATGTCATACTGTAAGGAAGATGAAAGAACAAAGTTTATTACTGCAACATGTACATAATACTACATCATGTCTGAAGAATACATTACTTTCAACATTTTGAATAAAAAACAGTTGCTGCATAATCAGCTGTAGAGTGGACTATCACATTTACTGAGAAACCGTACACACAGCTAATTTTTTGGTAGCCTTGGCAAAATTCCTATAAAAATAATGATAACATTCCATGCTTTTATTGTTTACCGGATGTTATTGATCAAAATATATTTTGGACCAGTCTCCTAAGATTTCCCACAATAATCATTTGTAAGCTGGTTGTTTACGCAAACATCTAATTGGCTGTGAAACACCTTAAACACGCCGCGGTTTATCACCACTGTGGCACGGCGCTATCCAGTTCAGCTGATGGACTGGCTAGGGCATGCTACCACCCCTAACATGCCTGATGTGAGGGGAAGTTGTTACCTAGCAACCAGTGCGTTTCGTGGCGTCTCCCTCTCTCTCTGTGCTGCGCATTTGATTCCACACCATTACACGCCAGCTAACATGCAAGATTATCCACTGCTCAAAATAATTGCACCTATCATCACTTTTATTTCATAGAAAATCATTACACCTGAAAATGTTATGCAATACACTTTAACGAGGAATTATGAAATATATTTTGCAAAGATGTTATCTTTTATTATTAAAGGTCTTTTTTCCCATAAAGTCTGCATTTAATCATACTATCTGGCGTAAAATAAACATGATTTTAAAATGAAATAGTAATTTTAATCAATAGACAGCATCCTAGTGAATAAAATGATATGCCCAGAAGCATATACTTAATCTGCCCTTGTCGCCAAAAATTGTTTGAACATTGAGCGACTTGTATTACCAAGCGTAACGTTCATTTTCAGTAACTTCTTGCGGGGAGATCGGAGGATTTACATTAATTTATTTCAACAGACATGTCTCTTAATTTAAATAATTTGATATCCTGTAAGGGCCTATTCGACACCTTTTGTTGTCTAATCATGCATAGCAGTGAGCCAGAGCACAGTGTAACTAACATAAGGTGTAAGTGTACAGGAAAATTAGAGGGTGTGGTTTTTTGAATGAATAATTAATTAAGACTATAAAGAAATAAATTTTAATTGTCTTATTAAATTCCTCTCTGCATAAAAAAAACAATTTTTAAATGAAAATAATTACTTGTAACTACACACTAGCCATGTGAGAATGGTGTTGCCAGGATAGATTTATGTAGATAGATATGCAGCATCGCTTGGATTGTGTAAGCTTTGGTTGTTCTCTGTGATACCCGTAAGTGTTCGTGTCCTCCCTTACACGGCTGGCGGGGAGTGTGACGTGCGCCATCCCTCTGGCTGCTGAGTGGTTTGAAAGGGGGAGAGGTAGATTGCTTCTCTCCTCACGCCGCTGAAACTACGCCTTCTCCTCCTTATCTGCCGTGAACACACTGCCTGATTGATAACAATTCTGCACACTCGCAGCTGATCGAGTGCATGCGGGACATTCAAAATTTGGCTTGAAATCTAGGTCATATTATTTTCATTTTTAGAGGGTTTGAAAGTTTTATGTTGGCTTACATTTGGTGTAGGATTAGAAAGAATTATATAGAGTATTTTGAGATGTTATATCTCTTATTTAAATGATTAAAGGTAATGTTTTTAATGTATTATTTACACTAGCACTTTTTATAAATTCCCATTTTCATTGTGTATCAGTGTATCAGTTAAACTATTTTCACAGATAACATACAGCTCTCATTATACTCAACATGAAGTCTAATAAGGTCAGAAAGTGTATTTGATTGATCTACATGTCACAAATCTCATCTACTGCCAATCCTGCATGTATGAAAATTTTACAGCAAAAAACAGTAGATAGGGAGTACACTGCAGTACAGTTAAATGTTTCATTGTTTTCACAATATTCTAAGTTGTCCTGCCATACAAAATATAATTTACAGAACATAATGATAATGTGAAAGGAAATTTGCAATGTGTGCAAGTGTTTTGGAATCAGCCACTCCTACTCTACATCCCTCTCAGTTACATTAACAATAATTTACAAAGATATTAGCAAGTCCTGTACAGAGTTGTCATATTTCTTTTCCTGCTCTGTCCTCTTCATATACTTCCATGTGTTAAAGTCACTAAGGACTCTCCTACCATATGCTGTGTGCAGCTCCCGGAAGGTGACTTTGGTACGGGGCACATTCTCCGCTACCCGTGACGCTCCATCTGTCCGCCCCGGCGCAGAGCGCACGCTGTTTGACCTGTATGGCTGGTGGTAGTTACCATCTATGCTGCCCGAGTGCTGCACTCGATTGAAAGGATTGTGCCTCTGCCGCGGGGGAGGCTTGGGGGAGTTAGGTGACCTCCCTTCCGTACCAACAGCATTCGCACACCTCAAGGACGCTGCCTGGTTCGCGTTTGCAGTAGCAGCCTCACACTCTGTAAAGCACAAACATTACTCTACCTTAGTGATCCTGTACAAAGTTACTTGTTATGGATATATAATATTATATATATATATATATATATGCACACAACCACACAGTTTATCTCATAATTTACTAACTTAGATTGATAAAACACGAAAGTTAAATATACAACAAAAAAACTAAAACTTTTATTTTATAATACTCTGGAAGATAAATGGTTGCAATTGTTTACACTTACAGAGGTCATTAATGATAGAATTTATTTTGCATATACGTTGTTCCAAGTCACCAATATCCATCATATTTTTGTATTTGTTAAAACACTTTCAATGAAAATTCAATATCACATTAATAAAATTAAGTTACAGAAGGTAAAAAAATATTTCACAGCAATTCACAACAAAATTGGATATTCTTTCTCCACTCCAAATCAGAAGTGGAACACACGCTTTTGAAACTACTGTCATAAGATATCTAATTAACATACTTCTCTAGTGATTGACATGGCGACGATACTGGACCAGTAACACACAGAGAACAACCCCTAGCATGACTCAATTTCTGCAGCCTGCTACAATTAGCAGATCCTGCTGTGTTTAACCTTTCAGTACAACTGCACTACACAACAAACCAAACTTTTCACTTTTTTACTACACGATGAATGCTTTCATTTTTGCCAAATAAACCAAGTTTTGAATACAATCATGCATTATTTCATCAGAAGGTAAAGAACAACTGTTTGGTTATTTTCTGATATAAGATCATAGAAACAATTCTAAGCCTTGCAGACTTAAAGAAAGATGAAACATTTGGTCCACTTACATGGGAGTTCAAATACCTAGGTGACAAAGAACATATTCTCATGACAATAAATACATATACTGTATTTGAAGCAAGAACCTTTTATACACGCTACCCATTTATTTCCACACAAAATAAAAAGTAAACACTTCATTGACTGGTATTGTTTTTTGAAGTTTAAACAGCAAAAGCATGGATAAATTAAGTTCAGAATTTAATTGGATTTTGTCCAATGCCTACACCAATTAAAAATAGGAATATGCAAATACAAATTTGCATTTTCTAATTTGTAGTTTTTCTTCATATGGCCCTGTTCCCTAGCCTGTACAGGTAATGAAATGGATACAAGTCCAATACGATTCTGCAACCTCACCAGAATGAGTATGGGCTTTAACGTGACACCTGAAGCTTTCTGCGCTTTCATGAAGCACACACTACTTGCGACAGCATCCCATTTTGGAATTCATTAATCCTTATGGGCCAGTCCGAAATCATGTATGAAGAAAGAAACGGACGTGGGACACGTGCCTTGGGAAGAGCCCCCTTATTAAGATTCGAACACATGATCCTACTAAGCGAAGCTACACATCACAAAGCCGTAAACAGCATCACCCCTCCGCTACAGTTTAAATCACCCGCTACTCCAGGATGGCAGCGGTATTTCACAATCCCACCACTGGAGAGCAAAGCATCACCCACTGGAGCATTCACTCCCTCCAGGATGCATGCGCTGGCCATAACACATCAACACCTCCCAGCGAGCACTGCAGAGATGGGTGACTACCCATGCGTGGTGTCACTAGACCAACTCCCACGAGGGCATAGCCAGCTTCCTCCTCACCCTTCTGAGTGCCACCAAGCTGGAGAGAGGACTATAAAAGAGCCTCCAGAATATGGCCTCTGGGCAGACTGCTGCACCTCCACCGCTGTAATGGCCACTGAGGTGTTACCACATCAAGGGTAAGCTCTAACACCTTGTCTCCCGCTATAACAGCCACGAGATAATCTAACAGGGTCAGCTAGCTGCTAGATCCCTTCATGCTGCGTCGGTTACCGAAAGTTTCCAGAGGGTTCTTGGCTTCTGACATCCATCAACAGCTCTGGAGATGCTGCCAGCAGGCCAGAGAGTCTTCCACCTCTTCGGCGATCTCCAGATACAGAGGCCTTCCAGACACCAACGCCACCACACCAGAGGGTCTACCTACGCCGTCGACCACCTTCCCTTCTCTGGTAATCTCCCTCTAGGTTTTCCTCGGACTCCTACTATTGACATAATTCCCTCAGGATTAACAGCCACACCATTCTTCAGCGCCCGTCTGGTGCTGCATTTAATTAGATTCCTTTAGAACACAACTTTTTAATTTAATTAATATTTAATTGTGGCTGCTTAAACCCGCGTAATACACTGACGTGTGACGGACTCTAGCGGTTTGTTCCATCACTGGCCCCAAAGTGATTTTAGTCAGATGCTAGGCTAGGCGTGTGCTTGTGGCATGTGACATTCTCTGTGCGGGACGGGTGCTCAGCCCGTGTACAAAACTAACCTTGTTGGTTGTCGACTGGGAACAAAGTCAGATTCAGCTAGGACCACTCAGCAGGCGTGCGGGTTTTCTCATGTGGGTATACCTGGACAACGTGATCCTTGTGACTGAATTAGTTTTGACTTGTCGTGAGATGTACTAGGAGTCAATTCAGTGGTACGGTCGTTATCGGCTAGTGTGGTATTTGGTTAAGGGCAGACGAGGTGCTAGGCAGGTCAGGTGCCCCACTGAGTGAGGGGTGTTCCTTCCGTGGATACTATCGGTGCCATAGAGAAAGGCTTGAACTACCGGATGGTACCCTTCGGCTATCTTGGTTGGCGGCTCGAAGATAGCTGGTATGGCAGCGGGTAGAGCTGGAGCAGTGAACAGATGGAGTACTGCAGCTTGATCTCGTGGTCTAAGTAGCTCAAATCTATCAGGAAGGAATTTAACCCCCTGGGAAAATTTAGAGGCAGCTCTTGCCTGTTTCACCCTCTTTTGAATACCACCACTGTGAGTAAATGGTATTAGGACTAATACCCATAGTCAGACCTGGTCGGAGATAGGCAGTTGACATGTAAGCATGTAGACAGTGTGGATACTAGGGCTTCAGACCAACACAGTATCTCACTATCAAACTCCAGCACCAGGGTGAGGAGTTAGTCGAGCTGCATAATGCCCACAGTGATCCCAATATGACGAGGTCCCAGTAGTATTGGTCTACCCACACCCAGAGCTCTATCCCTCTTGGCACCACTAGTGCACGATGAGAAAGGTAACCTCTGAGCTGACAAGCCAATCCTACCAGGAGCGTGTCCTTACTGCCGTGGCTCTACAATTCACTACACTAGATGCAGAGAATGTGTGGCCTTCCAACTATGATGTGGTGAGTGTCCCAGAGGTATTGATTTCCCCAGACCAGAAGAAAAACTCCTCTTGGCACCACTAGTGCACAATGCAAACCCCAGACCGGCAGTCCCACCCCTAAGGAAGCAGTATCCTAGTGTCGAGACTCTACTGTTCACCACACTAGTGCTGTGAATGGGTGGTCATCCAAGATTGTTCTGTGGGTGGTGTGAGGTGTCGTTACAAGAAGAATTAAACCCCGGTCAACTGCCGCCAACCCCCGTTTAGGTCTGATGTCTATGGGGGATGGGTACTAGGATACGGAAGTGATAGCGCGGTGATGAGTTCAGGAGAGAGGTTATGCCTTCGGCACCACTAGTGCGCGATGAGAAGAACCAAGGTAGAAGACAGACATCAAATACTTGAAAACTGCCTATGAGCTCTGGAGTGGCCCGCTATTTATATTGCCCAGCGGGCGCCCCCCTTCTTCATTTGGCATAGGAGGTTTGTCTTGGAAAAGGGGTAGCAGGTGCGAGAAGCATGTCATAGATTCTTGATGAGTAAGACGACAGTAACAGGCGTTGGATCTACATTCATGCTCTGGTGCTGGTACAAGTAGTGGCATCTGGCGGCACGCTGCTGTACTCTGTGAACCTTGATGAATGATTTTGATGGTTCGGCTGGTGAATAATTGTCTCAGATGTACAGCATCCGTCCTCTGCCTTAATAGGTACAACAATCTCTGATGTCTCGCTGGTGGTGGCAGAAAATCAAACTCCATTTCAAGTGCCCCACGTTCATTTGCACTGATGAGTATAAGTCAATTAATAATAGTTAAAAAGACGTCATGCGTCAATTTGCCCCCTCTCCTCTTGCGACATAGACTCATTTGGTGCAAAGGAACGAGAAAAGAAAAATTCTTTTGAGGAAATGAGAACTGTCCCTTCAAGAACATTTTTTTTCCTCCATTGGCTTCTGTAATGGTCCTCGGTCTGTGCTAGAATTGTCATGTTCACACTACTTCAACAGCGTGTTCACAGCCTGCTCTCAGCAGGTGGCCGGTTGTGATTCATTCAAGATGTGGCAGTCGGCTAGATGATGCTGTCGTTCTCAGTTGCATGGTGCATGCTCATCTCTTCTCTCTCTCTCTCTCTCGTTCACAGCTGGGCCGGCTGCACGAGTATGCCTGGTGTCTTTGTTCCATGTAATATGAGTGTCGTGAGGGGTTTCCGGTGTAGGTGATATGCGAGGCCTCCTTGGTTATAGTGTGCCGACCTATATAAACAGATGTAAAGCTTGGTTACATACAATATAGTTTGAGATTAAACCTGCGGAAAGAAGGAAGACATATTGGCCAGCACACAAAATAGAATAGACCCTTGGAGAATGATTGAATTAAAAATATAATATAAAATAGAAAATTTGCCCAAAGCCGCACTCGCAAAGGCCTGTGTTTCTAGCTAACTGATGTGGCCACCTGGTGCGGAAAAAATTTGACCACTGCCTCTGGTCTCCCTGTCTTAATGCACAGCAGAAGCTTTCACACTACAAAAGCTATGGGGATTTGTCAGCCAAGACCTTCAGTGATCTCGTCTGAGCTCTAAGCTTGGGGAATGCGAGTGTATCTGCAAGCGGGGAAATGACTATTTACATAGATGTACTTCACTATCATACATTGATATATAGAAAAGACACACAAAGTACACCATCACATAATGCACTCGGAACAATTTTACATATTCAGAAAGAAAAGAAAATTTACTTCACAGCATTCTTGATGTCTTGTTAAACTTATCTTGTTCGTGACTTTTGTAAAAAAATTTTCATTACTAACAATACCCTTGGCACACAACACAGTATATTATGTATATTCAAAGAGAATAATTTCACAAACTTTCTTACTGGCTTGTTAACTGTCTTTGGTTTGTGAACTTCTGGGAACTTTCCATAATTATTTACAAGTCAAATACACAGTTTAAATACAATAAGGGAAAATTGTAACACCTTTCTGTAGAAATGCGTTAACAGCAAACTTGACTAAGATTTCAAACATTATTTACAACAATGTGTTACCATTTTAAAATGTGAATGTACACGTAGTTAAGAAGATTTCTACTACTTTCTTATAGGGGCTGGTGTAGGGCAATTAGTCTAACTCAAATCCCCTACTATAAAATTATATGCCTCTTTTTTTCAAACTGGCGGTGGTTGTTATATGATACACCCTATATTCTTTATCACTTTATTGACTAATTGCGTACATTGATGGCACGCTCACATTAAACAATAGCTTTCTAACGGTTATTGGGATAAAAAAACCACTGGTTGTGCATAGCACATCACTCACTCATTTCGTTGTTTCTGCATCTTCGGTGGCCTCCCCTGCTTCTTCAGTGGAGCATGTTGTGGGTAAGGCCTGGAGAACCTAACGGTAAGCCTCCAGAGGGCTACTCGGTATCGGCCTGGCACTGAGCAGGCAATCTCCGAGGCAGTAGGGGCTGCATCATGGGTTCTCCCTCTGCCCAGGTCTTAGGCAGACCAACAAGCGCCCGAGGATGATCGACGACTGTTTCCGGAACTGTTGCCAGCTGCCAGAGGCAGTGGTTCTAATGGTGCTACTGCCCTCCTGGCTGGGTTAAGTTGGGGGCTCAGCAAGTGGCCCCCCCCCCCCCTCATTGGTGCAATGTTGGACATCCTCTTGTTCTGGATGTTGGTCCCGGGTGTCTGCCTTGGCAGTAGGTAACGCCGGAACTTTGGCAACCGACTGGAGCAGTCTCTGCGGTAGGTTTTCTTCTGCTGCCCCTCCGGCTGATGGCGGGTCCTCTTCCACTTGTTCAGGTAGGCACGCCTCGAATTCGCCAATGGCGACAGGAGACGCTTAAGTATCACGGGCACTGGCAATCTACGCATGGGAAGGCGCGGCGGTCGGCTGCTTCCACGTGCTGTCCAGGTATTTCGCTGCAGAGGGTACCAGCTTGATTAAGGCCTTCAGAAGGACGGTTTGGGCTGGTACTTCTGGTCCCCCCCCTCCCCCTGAGGATGGAAGCATTTCTGAGGTGGTCGTGACGTTATCCACCGTTGCTGGTTTTTCCCCAGCTCGGTGAGTTGGGGCTGGCAGTACTAGGTTTGCCGTTCACGGGTCGAGTCTTTGGGGTATCATCGGCATGGTGACCCGTGATTCTTCGCGCTCTTCTGCAACCGGGTTCGCGAGCTCAGAGGTGCCCACGTTGGTCATGTTTGCTGATCCTACAGGCTGCGTCAGGATATCTCACTGGCGCTAGGTGTCCATCCCCCTCGTCTGGCTTCTATTTTCCACTTGGATTCTGTGGGGGTGGATGGAAGTGACTGGGTCACAGATCGGGCTGTTTGCTATGGGCTCCTTTTCCATACAGAAGTACAATAACTTGCCCCTTGACTGGCAGTGATCGGCACATCTGGTTACTCGGCTGGAGAAAGCAGCGCTTGCGGGTCAGCCATTGTAGGGTTTTTGTTCACTTTGTCCAGTGCTTCCAATGTGGTTGAGACGGTGGCATCTATTATATAACCTGTCAAGTTTTAACCTCACCGATAGAAAGTGTGATAAATATGTAGTTCGTACGGTAATTCGAATATCAAACACATTCGGGACGTAAATCTTTTTGGCGAAGTTTGTTTTCCATACAATAGACCTGTTATTTGTACACTGTAAAATGAGTTGAAATAGTGGTTTTCTGGGCCATGTACATTTAAAACAGTCTAATAACCATTTCAAAATACGTTATTTACAATACACACTGTCTAACTGTTCATAATTCCTATTTGGAACTCCTGAATACATGTTGTTCTATTGCAATCCTTACTACGTTTCTCTGCTACCGATACAAAATAAATTAACCGTATCATTAAATAAATACTACACTTCATGGGCTTTACAAAACTAGTAAAGTGCAGGAAAAAAAACTGTGCCGCTTCGTGACAATAGGGAAAATGGCGGACCAAGCATCCATCCCATATAAACATGTTGATAAAAAGTATTGAATAAAAGTATCAATATGCACGTCGCGATACTCAATACTTTCGATACGGTCCAGTATCGATGAGTATCAAGGTATCAAAGTATCAAATGGCCCATCTCTAGAATAAGAGTTGTTCCGATACAGATACTTAGTATCGGTATCGGCCGATACTTCACCTTTTCCCAATGTATCTGTATCTGGTATGGTATTGGGCTGATATATTAGTATTGGCTGTAGACAATCAAGTCAGGTTATTACTTCCTTCAGGGACAAAAATTGCAGTATTTCAGTGCGTATATAGTAAAACTTCGTTAATTCTAAGTCGATTAATTTGAAATCATATATAATTAGAAGTGTGTATTCACCCCCAAACGGAAAAATAGGGTTTTATATGATTGTGCCAGAGTTTTCACGTCTGTTGACTGGTTTTCGTCGCCTCTCCCGCCCGCTGAAGAGGTGAAAAGATGCGACAATGCCACACACTGCATGAAGTTAGGGAGAGTAGGACAAAGGAAATTCCAAGCTGCCTGTTGTGACAGTTGGAGGGAGGAAGGAAGCTTGATGCAGTGTGGGCATGGCTTGATGATGATGAAAAGGAGAGTAGCAGTGTGGGCATGGCTGGAGGATGTAAGGAGGAACGAAGCGAATCGGTGTGGGCGGCGTGGGGGATGGGAGAGAAGACAGACAGCCAGTGGAGGGTAGCCTGTAAAGTGTGGGGTGGGAGGGGATAGGTTGGAGCAAAGAAGAAGGGAGAGAGCGAACTTTTAAGAGGCCAGACCCAGCTTAGCAAAGGCTGCTTGACACAAAAACCACACTGCATTTGGCTCCAGCGCCTGGCTGGCCGGTCAGGCAGCGTGGGATTGAAACAACATTCGCCGGAAGTTCATTCATAGTAGAGGGAGCGAGAGGATTCCAGCTACTACAGTTGAAGTTTTCAATCAAACTTTACCTTTTCTTTTTTATACATATTTTTGGCATAACAATTAAAGGCAACAATTAAACACCTATATTTTACTGCACGTGAACATAAAATTAATGACCAAGACAAACGCAACAAACTTTTTTTTGGGCTGTAACTTCGAGAGGATAGTTATTACTTGGGGACGTAGTTGTGTTTACTTTGGAAAGGGAAAATGTGCATTTTTTAATACACGTAAACAAACTTTTTCTCTCAATTCAATAATTCAAAATTATGTAATTCGAAGTCAAAAAATTAGGTCCCGAGAACTTTGAACTAACAAGATTTTACTGCACGCCGCACAAAAAAAAAAATCACATCCACCAACAATTTTTTGTGGTCCCGGCAAAGTTCCTATTTAAATAGTGTTAACATAACCTTTTATCGTTTATCACATTTTGCGCTGAACGAACTATATTTCGGGTCCCGGGATGTGTTTATCCCACTGCCGGTGGTCGTTTCCCACAATGAGATGGAGGCTTTTCTTGAGCTCTTGGTTCCTATGCTCAGTGGGGTTTGCATGTGAGTGATATGGTGGTGGTGTCCAGGTTTCCACACCCCAGTTCTCGCGAGCCTTCCTCCATTGTTGAATCATGAATGGGGTCCCATTATCTATGAGAATGGCCTGTGGAAAACCCCAGCTAGGGAATATCTCTGTTTCGAGATTACGGAATATATTCAGATATTCCTGGCTGAGGAGCAGGAATGCTTCCACCCAGCGAGAAAAATTTGTTCCGTGACCACCAAGGTGCTGCAAGGATAAGGCCACATCACATCAGCTGCCAAGTGTGTCCATGCTGTGATTGGCCACCTGGGTTTCGTAGTAGGTGGGGGCACGGGATATGCTTAGCCGCGGTAGCATGCCTCGCAGCTGGTGTTGTACTGTCTAATGCCTCGGCTCATCTCGTCCCAGATGTACATTTCCTTGATGTCTTGCAGTGTTTCCTTTGTTCCGGGATGTCCAGCATGTGGGTGGCTGTGGTGGTAGTGGCAGAGATCCGCACTTAAGTTTCTCAGAATCCAGATCTTCCAAGGAGCCCCTGTGGCCAGTACGGAACCAGACGATGTTGTCCCCAAGTTTGTACCTTTGGTGTTTTATTGAATGAGGAACTGGATGTCTGGGTCCTTTTGTTGAAGGTATGAAATTCGTTTTCTGCTGAGCTGCAACTGTAACAGCCAGAGATTTTCTTCGGAGCTAAGGGTCGGACTGGAGGAGACGTCATCTGCTCCCACTCTTTCTCTTCTTTTGGTTCCCCTCAGAGGTCCGGCTGACGAGACAGTGCATCAGCGAGGTCATTACATTTGCCCGGGCCGTGTTGAACCTTGAAATCAAAGTCCGTTAGAAACATCTCCCACCACCTGACTTTCGCCTTTGTGTTTCGAGATTCGCGCAGTCATTAAAGGACTTTGCTATCTGTGCGGAGTATAAAGCGTTTGCCATCCAGGTGATAGCGATACTTCCGAACTGCCCAGATGGTAGCAAGACACTCCGGCTCATTAATGTGGTAACTACACACTGTCTTGTTCAGTCACATACGTGCGTATGCTATTACCTGCGGCTGACCAAAGGCATTTTATTGGTACAGGACAGTACCCCTTGTGAAAGGTGGAGTTGCAATATAGCGTTGAAGATGTTCTTGAGTGCTAGGAAGGTGTGATGTTCATCCGTCCATCACCAACATGTCTCTTCTCTAGGAGGGTATGGAGTGGGGCCATCTGGAGAACGATGTTAGGCACAAAATCGCTTAACCAGTGGTATAAGCTGAAGAAGCAATGCAATTGCTTCTTATTGGTGGGTTCCTCTGCCTCTTGGACGGCTCTGATGGAGTTGGTTTGTAGATAATTACCTTTGGGAGTGACGACGTGGCTGAGGTAATTTATTTAGGCCTTGCCGAAATGACTCTTGGATAATTTGTAGATAAGGCCTTTCAACTCCAGAGTCTCTCCAAGATTAGTTGGAGATGGCAGCAGTGTTACTCCCACGTTTTGAAGTGTATGATAATATCATCCAAATACGGAAAACAAAACTGCCATACAAATCCAGTTAGCTCTTCGGCCGACATCGGCCTCTGGAAGGTGGCTGGGGCATTTTTCAGCCAAAATGGCATCACTTTTGAATTGTAACGTTTTGCTTTCTGGAGTTGTAAATGTGGTGTACTTCCAGCTATCTGCTATAAGGTTTAAGCAGGCGATGTCTGTCCGTAGCTACTATGTGTATTTTCAAGTGTTGAGGTTGATAGACCAAACTTGTACCCCTTGCTCCGGTCGTGTACGGCACCAGGAGTGCGCCAGATTGAATATGGCTGACGTTCACAACACCTGGGTGTCTGTCCACAAGGGGTCAGGCGTCAGGCCCCCAGAATCAGGCAGATACTCCCTCTGGCACCAGAAGCACAGTGGACCAAGTGTAACCTAGGTTGGTTGACTTGCCACCTTGGAGATTGTATTCCTAATGGTTGGGGCTCTACCTTTCTATACACCAGAGTGTACATAACGGATGGCCATCTACTGGGTATGTATTGACGTATGTGCATCCCTGAAAGGTAGCCAACAGTCCTGCACTAGTTATGAAAAATAATTATTCCACGGTCTCCCTCCTGCTTTATTTTTAAAGGACCTGGGCGTTAATTCTAAATTTGTCAAAATGGAGCTCCTGATAGTAAAATAACGATTTACGTCATATTTCTGGGTCTTGGCATTCTAAGTTAAAGATGACTTCTCGATTCTCGTGAGAAAACAACCAATAGCACTCGACAGCTATATGTTATCGAAAGCCACGTCCCGATCGGGAAGTGTAAATTCAACATGATGGGTGAGAAGCGCGGTGGCCATATTTATTGCATATCTTATGGTTTTGCAATTCTTAAACATAATACATAACATACAAAATGTTACAATATATGTGCAACATTATTACATGCATCTAATTGTATCCACATATGTTCGGGAGTCTGAAGTTATATTTCTGTATCGTGAGTTAATTATGTAGTATAGCAATGGCAGAGAGGTTATGTGTTTATACGAGCATCGTGTTGGTGTTTTCGGAGTAATAAATCGGTAGTTAATTATGTGTGTATTTGCTTTCTTCAAGCAATAGTTGGCCGTAGTGCATTTTCTTGAGTGAAATGCGTAATAGTAATTGGCGCATGTATACAGCTTCGTAAACCTGCTAATTCTTTTTATTAAATGCCGTCTGCAATGAATTGACTAATATAATTTACGTAGTTAAGTTTGTTAGTTTCAGGAAACATGCACAGTGTTGATTTTATTGAATAATTCTGCAAATAATTTATTTAATGCAAGCGACGAACAAACATGATTTAGTGAAGTACACATGCAAGGATTAACATTGAAAAACACATGTTCAAGAGGTTGTGGTGTTTACAAACGATAAGTTTGCATGTTTTGTAAATAATGTATTTGTAAAACATTACTATAATTATTGCAATGCACGTGGCCTGAAAAAGCGACATATGTATCACATTTTGTTTTTCATTAAAGTTACAATAATGTAAATGTTATTTCCATACGAGCAAAATTTGCCTCTGCTCCACCGAAAGAATATGCAACTCAAAATGACACACACTCGTAAGAGCATCAAAATAATGTCGTCTCACGAAAGATGCTATAAACGAAAGCCTCCACCCCCCCACCCCCTACGTGGAATAATTAAAAATTAAATGGGCAGCTTGTATCATTTTATAAATAACTATACAGGCTACAGTCTTTGTGTATGAAGCACGTCACTTCACTAGTAATGGGAAGTCCTGCATTCCTACAACAAATCAATTACACACTGTATTATGTAAGATTTGTTGTTCAGGCCTAACGTAATTTTCTAAGCAAACTTTACAGTTGTATTTATTAAAATGACATTTCACATATTGTCTTCTATACATTTTATTACATAAATCACAGTAAACATTATTTAAAAGGACTGTTAGAGGGAATACTATGTAACGAATTACCTCATCTTTTCACAGTCTTTTTATACCGTTTTTATACTTGAAACAGTATGTTCTTTTAAAACGAGTAATATTTTCAATAGCCAACTGGTGTGTATAACAAATAACCATTTGACAGTGTCACTATTTTCCTCAGCCAAGCGTCTACGATGAGATAGTATCCACATCGAGAAATTTCACTCTAAATATCCCGCGTTACGCTTTAATAAATGGAATAGTATTTGTTTTAAATAAGACAATGTTAAATAATAGATATATGTATGTGCACTTTTGTGTGTTAAATGACTTAAAATGCACAGTTTATAAGAATAAATTTACTTTAGTCATACATTATTGCGGGCACAGCGTGTGTTTGCATTCATCAAGTTGCCTGCCTGAACACCAGCAGGGAGGGGAAGCGAGTTGTGGTGGGGAGGTCGGCAAAACCCGAGGATTGCTGAGGTAGTGAGGTCGTCTCGAACCGATAGTGCACTTAGAATAGCTGTTTGGGCCCTTTTTGCTCCCGATTGTTTCAAATGGCTTGTCTCAATCAGCAGGAAGCTGACTGTCGAGATTGACATTGAGATCTGCAACAGAGTTCCCAGAAACTTAGAATAAACACCCTGGTGTCTAATTAGGAGACAGAAAAACACATTTGGAATAATACTCTGCAGTTGGATAAAAATGGGTTTATACGCAATGGTACGTACTACTTCCTACTAAACAAGAGTTGAATGGAAGTTAAACTATGGTAAACAGGTGAAGGTGACCTGGTTATAGACTGCACAAGGTAGAAAACATTATGTGGCTATAAAAACAATATGACTTATCTATCCTAGAGCTGGTGCCCAGAAGGGTCTTGGGGATATACCAATAATCAGAAGGGCAGTGGTAAGTGTTGGAGTTCCTGAAGGGACGTTGATATGTACGCGTGTTGATGAATTCTTTGGAGGTTGGCTCCGGAGGATCTCTGGAGGGTACTGAAGACGTCGGCGAAGGCGTTGCTGAGTTTCTGGTAGATCTGGAAGACCTGGATGGCAGTAGAGGGGCTCAGCACACAAGGTGGTGGTGCAAGCTGCTGGTGATGGTTCCTTCGGCACCAAGAGTGCAGTGAAGGAACACACTCTCAACGAGGTTGGGAGGACCTGTTGGCTTCCTCCGGCACCTTGCAGTGTGGTGGATGAGCATGAACTCTTGATTAAGGACTGGGCACATGTATTTATACTCTGCCTGCTCGCCCTTGTCTGGGTGATGTGACGTCTGCAGGGCATGTGGCGTCGTCCGGCTGGAGTTTCAGCTGAGGCTGCATAAGTCAGCAATCTTACTGGTGGCACTATCCCTCTGCACGCTGTAGTACTATGTGGCCTTGAAACGCCATCTCTGCAGCTCGGCCAACAGCTCGTTCATACTTCAGGGTTATGAGCATGAATTTTTTCAGTGAGTATTAAGTACAATATCTTGGCTCCTGAAAAAAAAAAAGGCGTATCATGTAGGCAGACTGGAAGATTATACTGCATTTCTTACTCCCCAATGGGTGCGACAAGGGGGTAACTCATCCAAGCTTCGGCATTGAGAGTGTGCGCCTTTAACTTCAGGTGAACAGTACAATTCAGTGGCATCTGTAATAGCCCCCGCAACAAGGAGCATATCCTGTAGGCACTCCGGTTGATTATACTATAGTTAAACTAACCCGCCGGGTGCGATTGGAGGGTTCACACTGATAAGACAACGTTGTGTTAGTAGTAGGGCTGGACAGATACAGATACAAATACATTGACCGACTAACCCAAAATCAGTATCTGTTACAATCAGCCATGGTCCCACAAAATTGTTTCATCAACAGTAATGATTTAATTACCATATTTTTTGAACGCGTAAACTGAATTTCACATAACTCGGTACACACAGTACTATGTAAGGAGACTTGACTCATAGTTTTCGACCACGCCGGGCCCTTATTTTCAAATGGCTGCCATTTTAAAATTTAGAGAGATGTCATATATTGAAAACCATTCAACTGATTTAAACCAAATTTTGTATACCGACACCACAAAGAGAGGACATTGAATTCAGGGGTGAATATTGTTGTAGGTTCGCCATTTTGGAAAATAGCACCAAATGAAGAAATAAAGCTTTTACTTTATATCTATAAAACCACTCAACCAATTTTTGTCAAATTTGGTATGTAAGTAATACTATGATATGCCAGGGAAATAAAAGTAACTGAACTTTATTAGGCACTTATTTTCAAAATGGTGACCATGTAAATATTTAAGATTTATTTGGTATAACTAACCCACTGTTTGATCAGTTGCACGGTGCAGCCGCACCCGGTGCATGCAAATTAACTTAACGACTGCCGTGTGAAGCGCCGTCTTTGTATTTTCTCTAGCCGTTTAAACCTCCCTCTCCCCAGTCCCATTCTCCCCACTCCTTGGTGTCCAGTATTTCCTTGTAACGGGTCTACTTGCCGCTCGCTGCTCAGCCTCCTAGCTGCTCATGCTGACATCGTACTTGGGGTCAACATGGACACCAATTTTATTTTCAACCCATAGACACCACACATTCTTTGCATGCATTTCACGTCGGCATCTGCGGTAGTAACATAAAGATTAATCAATGTAATTATTTTGTTAGCCGACGAGAAGACCTCATAGGGTAAGTGGTGGACTATTCAACTTGTCTTTTTCCAAAGTATTGGGCTGACATGCGGTGCATAAATTTTGAATATTATTTATCAGTGCTAATAATAAATGTGGGCATGCTGTTGTGTTAATTTTTTGGAGTTTACTTTAGGCCGGTAGATTAAAACTCTTTTTGGTTTAACCTGTATGAATTATCAACCATGATCGGGTGTAACTTTCTCACTGTATAGTTTAATGTCACTGGCGCCCCAGTTTTATGCTGCTTCAGCCCTGCTGACTTAGTCGCTGTGGGTGTCTACCACTTTAAGTGAATGCATTTGTAATGGAATGTAAAATATTTTATGATTAGGAGGAGGGATAGAAAATTCAATTCTTCAATATCCTGATACCCATAGATTCCATTATTCGAATCGAAAATCAAAAAATAATTTTAATTCTTTGCAATCCCGATTAGTAACACAGTGTCAATAAAACTTACTTAACAGTGACACTTGGAAACTACACACTCCCATGAAGCGATTGCAGGCATCCTTTGTCAACAGCACAATTGGAGATTTCCGTGACTAATGTGACCCTGAGTGTGACATTGCCAGGCAGTTTACAGCTGTGCCAGTATCGATCGCTCTCTCCCTCGCGTGTAGTGCCCTCGTGCACATTTCCCGCTTCCCAGATAAACTTGAGGCCATATTCCAATTAGTTTCTAGTTTCATTTTTCTTAATGTGTGTCTAGCATCTTCTATGGTTTAGTCTAAAAAATACTACGTTTAACCCATATTTGGTTTAACTGCCCAGCATGCAATGCCATATTATTTTGGTGTTATCATAATATCAAAAATAAAAACTGATACAGCAGCAATTAGGTAATTTGTTTGTCAACTTCGAAGTTGAGAAAATGCAAATTACAAAAATAAGTCATAGATTTTGTAGACAAAC
Organism: Dryococelus australis; assembly: GCA_029891345.1. Lineage (NCBI taxonomy): Eukaryota > Metazoa > Arthropoda > Insecta > Phasmatodea > Phasmatidae > Dryococelus > Dryococelus australis. The sequence continues at coordinate 121,072,200 of CM056996.1, forward strand.
AGGTCAGATGACCATTTTGTTAACAAAAAGTGCCAATTGGAACACGACCTTGTTGATAATGGAAAAGGAACGAGCGAGTTATTATGCCAAATTTAAATTAGTGGTTGTGTAATATGCACGTGAACATGGAAAAAGGGTAGATGGTCGACAATTTGGCATTGGTGATATAAATATACGGTGTTGGTGGGGGGAAAAAATATGCTGTAAAAATTTCTAAAAAAAAAAGTGCTTTGCGAGGCAAAATGTGTAAATACCCGGAACTGGAATAATAGCTGTTTCATCACGTATGCACCACTAGGAATAATGGATTTCCTGTCAGCACAGTTATTCTTCCATCTGAAGTAAGAAAATTTGCAACTAACAAACACATTCGTGTAACAGAATATAAGGCGGACGTTTGCCGGCGACTCGACTGCGCAATACGCCGGCGATCAGATTACCCAACTCTTAGCAACTGTTCAGTAGCACATACCTATAAATAATTTACTTGTACTCTCAGGTATATTCCCTGACAATGCAGGATCTTAGATGTCATTTTATCATGGTCAGAAATATTTTTTTACACTTTACCATGACTGTGTTTAACACTGTTACAACTGCGAGGTAAAGAACTGCAGTATTTATCCTTTTGTTATTGATGTGTTGGGTTATTTCTTTAAAAGGACGGCCTCAGTTGGAATAAATATTAAAACGAAGGAACAACCAGTCAAACGAAAAAGGCACATTGTATTCAAGCACGCAACTCGTGTTTCTCATTTTTGTCATACTAACTTTAAAAGATAGTGGTGAACATGCACACAAATAAGCCTACGGTAACTTTTATTCTGTTCATATTTCTATGTACTGCTACTTAGTATTTATTAGGTTTAATGAAATTTATCGGGCTGGGAATAGTATTTGTTGGGATTGTGCCAAGTCACATAACACGACTGTGTTTCAAATACCTAGAACAAAGGTACAATGTTGTGATAAATAAACCGACATGGATGTATATAATTAACTTTGTCATAAAAACAGTTCACAGTTAAAATGTATAAATAGTGCATATAAAATATTTGAAATCAAACACACACACACAGGGCCAGTGTAACGACTAACGACCACAAAGCCAAGTTACGCCATTTCACACGCAGCTGTTAACGAAACACACGTAACAGTATATTAATTACCGCCATGGAAACACAGATTTATCACAACATTGTAACTTGCCTAGGTCGATTTAAAAAAAACACGTCTTCAAACGTGATGCTGTAATTTGAAGTATTTTTCGGAGTAAGTATAATTTACGCTTTGTTTGGCAAAATGCAACACGCCACGTCTGCCAACTTCATGTGGTAACAGTCCCGCCACCACATCTAAATATATTAAAATAAGTATTCAAACATTAAAATCTCTTTTCAGTTGTAAATTACAAATTCAGAAATCATTATTTTGCTGTAATAAGTATGAAATATACTAACATTTTAAACATGTATATATGGTCTGCTACTTAACTATGCGAAACTTCCCGAGGGGGAGAAAGAAAAAGTGAGAGAGAGCGACAAGCCTCGCCCAGCCTACAACAGTTGCTTCCTCAGTTGATAAAACAAACACAGTCACTATGGCCTACGCACTATATTTTGCGCTGTTATATTAAACTGCAACAATGAAATATGTTGTAATTGGGGCTAACCAGGGTGTCTTCTTTTCACGTTAGTTTGTTTACCTTCCACCATACCCATGTGGATAGGAGGTAGTACTGCCACCATCTTTGTTTATTTGCTTCACGGCAAATAAACACTGATCTTACCTAACATCTTGAGTATCACTCTGACCTCCTACCTCTTATCATTGGATCTGACGGAGACAGCAGGAGACAGAGTTTACTCTTTCCGAATCTACACCAACAACATACCAAAACATCCTTGGAAGGCCACCCATTCTCTGCCTCGTGCAGTGAACGGTAGAGCCATGACACTAGGATACCATCCCCTGGAAGGTGGATAACCAGTTTGAAGTCGCCCTCACCTCACCCGCTCACTTAGTGGTGCAGAGGAGGGTAACTTCTTCGAACCTGGGGAGACCAGTGACCTTGGGACACACCCCTCACCAATATTGGAAGGCCATCTATTCCTTACATCCAGGTGGAAGGAACGGTAAAGCCACGACACTACGTATGCTCCTGGTGGGATTGGCTTGCTGGCTGGGGTGAACTTTTCTTACCGCACACATTGTGATGACGAGAGGTTTTACACTGGTGCAGGAGAGACCAACGCCATTGGGACAACACGGTGCAATTCCTGCAACCAACACTTTGCATCTAGAGTCTTCCTCACCTCCGGTGGTGAAGCCAAGAGTGAGGTGCGGTGTTGGCAGTAGCAATTGGCACCTAGACTTGAACTCTGACACATTGACTGCCTACCTCCTGCAGACCTGATCTTAGGTTAGAGCCTGATTTCATACAGCCATAGAGATGGTGTTGAGAGGAAGGTTAAGGAGGCGACAGCTATCTCTAAGAATCCACAAGAGCTTAGCATCCTTCCAGCAGGTTCGGGAAACTGAGTCCACATGAACAGGCTGCTTTGCTGCAAAGACTCATTGTTCCAGTACCAACTGTCACGCCTACCACCTTGTTTGAGCTGCCCACTCGTGTTGCAGAAGGATACCATCCAGTAGTGCAGGAGATCCTGTTCGGCAAAGGGTCCACCTACGCTCCAACTGTACCCAGTAGACCCATGCCAATAACACGTACACCCCACCCTCCAAACAAGTGTGCTATTATGGCCAAGGGAACGCAAGTAGTCACCTGCAGGACGTACATGTTGTCCCGTTAGCGTTAACTTCATACCGCCACCTAAGCCTGCACCACACAGAGTAAAACTGCCAGAGCCAGACATTGCGCTAAGCAGGCAGCCTACTAGGACAGTACTGTACTCTGGTCAGGCTCCAGTGCCCAGAGATGAATAGCCACCCAAAGACTTAACTCGCCTAGCGTCAAACCAGTAACCCAGAGACACGGGCAGCCAATCAGCCAGGACTATCACACGTCAAGTAGTCTAGGGGCATGTCACCTCCACTTGTTAAAGCGTAGCTTACTTCCTTTCACACACTGCTTAATAGTAGGTACGAGTCACCAGTATTTATTATTTATAATAAATACTATTTTATCCTATCCTGAGAGAACATTTGTTTACAGGTAAATCCTATCTGATACTAGGAACTCTACTTCTAGACGGAGCAAACAAGTGACCTGGCATGACAATATTACGAACCAAAGTGTAGGACTACAGATCCCCCTTCACGAATCACACATTACGTTCGACGGCCACCCGTTCTGTATACCCAGGTGACAGAAAGGTAGAGCCCCAACCACTAGTTACTCATCCAACAGGAGGACAGCCCCTCACGTATTGTTGACCGGAACGCCAAGGGTGCTGGCAGGGGTATTTTACCTCAGACTGGAGGCCCGACTGTTGCTGGACCACACCCCGAAAGTAGTAGGAAAATGGCCGCTACGACCTACTGCTCTAGGTTTGTGCGCTAAGGTGCAGAACCGTAGGAGCACAAGGTTCGCCCGTCAACTGCTGTTGGGCTCTACAATTAGTAAACGTACCATCAATTAATTGTACTGACTGAAAGTAAGTAAAGTCTCAGCCCTGCCTCTATGCCCTTTGGGGAGAGACAAGGTGCCTGAAGGGAGGAGAAAAGGGAGGAGTTCTTTGCTGCTAAGTGAGTGTGCACCAACAACCCATCCACATTTGGTGGAGATACCCACGGGAACGAGCTCAGACCGCCCATCACCTGGAGAAGCAGTGCTCTTCAGACAGCACACAAGTTTACTTCCCGTCCCACACTAGGCTTGTCACCGAGCCACATCCTGCAGCACGTGCCCTAGTCACTGGTCGTGACACTAGGTTGGGTATTGCCAACTCATATTGTGGAAGCAGCGCAGCCATCAACTGGAGCCAGAGATACCTGACCTCTCCGTACGGCACCTCGTCAGTTAGCACTACCCAGGCAACTGCTGGTCCCAGTTGGCCTACGTCGACACCAGAACCCAAGATATCGGTGAGTGAGTACCCTGGTAAGTCAGCCCTGAGAAATAGTGGTACTGCCCACAGCAGACTTCGTACCAAGCTGTCAGCTTACCCAACCAGTGCTAGTCTCTAGTAGGAAGCAGTAATTGTGTACCCCAGTGTGCATGGCCTAATGTTCAAGAAAAGTAACATTGATTAGTCAAAGCAACACACATCAAAAACACTAATTTAGTGAAAACTCTAGAAATTTAAGTTGGCATGGCGGCTGCCGGAACTACCAAGATCAATTTACTGTTTCCGTAAACGAAAACTAAAAACATAAATATGTCCTTTAAAAATAAATGAAACATAGAATCAACTCTCAAAAATTATGCATTGAATTTAGAGTGTCTCCAAATGTACGTCTATTTCACTACGTTGACCATGTGCCCGGGCATCTTTAATTAATTTTTGAGCACTGAGGGGAAGCATATGGCAGATATCAATACCCGTATTTACTTTAGGCTCTGCTTTTAAGGGATCACAACACTTGTCCAAATAAATAACACACACACACACACTAGATCTCTCTTGGCGAGCAGGTAATTTGGATTACTAAACGGGCCACAGCAGCCGTTCCTGCATGAATGGCATAGTGAACCGTACATGACGTGCACTGTCGTGCGTGGCTGATGCACAGCGAGCAGCACTGGTCTGCCACCCACCCAAGCATGGCAGTGAGCGCCACGTCAAGCTATTTTTTTTTAGAGCGATATTTACTTATTTATTTGTAATTAACCTGTCAGTGTCCTGTCCTAAAAATTGGGCACTACCTTTTGCGTAGACTGCGGAGTGTTACTGCTCTAACTAAAGTGTTATGTTTTTGTTTGAAAGTAAAGGGCTTCAAGGCCACCCATTTTTTAAAAACCGCTGTGGGGGACACCTCCATGTTTTTGTGAAGATAGATCGGAGATGTAGGCTTGAGACGTTTTATTTTCTACAGTGTTTTATAGAAGTTCATTTGCAGCTAAAGATGAGCTGCGGTTTACTTGTTGTTGTCAAATTGAGAGTGTGTGTCTCAACATTTAAGATGTTTGCCCCTTGATAGTTTGTTTAGAGGTTTAGTCGCAATGTGTTTCCCCACATCTCCCACCCCTACGAGACGTCAACTTTTAGGTTTCTGATACATTGCAGTAGTGCTTCTTAAGTCCCTGCCTTTCACAATATTTTTTCAGTTAAGTTAAATGCTTATTTTATTACTGTATTATTAATATGCATACAATTTATAATGTATATAATCTGACAAATCCCAATCGAAATTGACTTGGATGTATGAAGGGTGCTAAAATAGAATAAACTAAAATAATAAAACCAAAATCAAGTTAAGAGTTGTGCTTTACCTGGGACTTACACCCAGATCTATTGTCACCCTATGCATGCAGTGGCTTCTGATATGAACCACAAAGTCACTAGCAATTATTGTCTGACATACAGTTTACCAACCATCCATTTCATCCAGCTGCCTCTGCAGCTCAGCAACCATGAGCTTCATGTAGTCATAACTGGCACAGGCCAGGGCCTTCATCCACTGCTCCATGCTCTCCTGAGACTCTGCCCCCAACACGTAGCTGCGGTTTCCCGTGCCATGGAACACCACCTTGAACCCAAACTGCTCCTCATCCTCAGCCAGCTCTGTTGACAACACCAATATGTCAAAAGAAAACATGCAAGTATTACTTGGTTTCCACTGTGCACTTCACAAAGGATTAAAAAGTATGAATATTCAATCAAATTCAGCACTCCTAGCATTTAGGAGTGGCTGAAAATAAATTGGCCAATGTGGTCATAGTAAACTGTGCATTTCTGAAAGTCCTACATATGATCTACTTGCATGCACATTGCTTATTCTTCCACCAAATGTATAATTAACATTGTCATTGACCTGATCACTTTATTCAGGTGTCTAATCCTTGCACTGATATGCATTAAAAATGAAGCCAAAGAAATAATTTCAGTATCCACAGATAATTTACCTTACACTTAATCCCACGTTTAGAGTGACTGAGTGAAGAGATTTGGGATGTCTTAACATTAGATCTTAAGAGCAGACGAGGGTGAGGTGAGGTGAAATGGAGCAGCACCTAAATGCAAGGGCGGGGGAAATGGGAAATCCCCGAGAAAACACGCCGACCAGCGGAATTGTCCGGCATGATTCCCACATGCGAAAATCCGGGGGCCACCCGGCCAGAAATTGAACCTGATTCGTCTGGGTGGAATATTTACTGTTGGTTGAAAATCCTGTTAGAGCATATTCGGTGGATGGAGGTCCAGTGCCACACTTGAATCTAAAAATACAGAGTGAGTAATTTTTGCATTTAAGAAGCGGAAAATCCCAAACTACGACAAACATATTCGTATGCTTATAGTCTGTAAAAGAACTTAAAAGCTTTAAGAAAAGACAGACTTTGGAAGTGTGGTTAACACCAGGGATAAGATGGAAATTGATAATATTGCAGAATTGAGAATTTAACCAATAATATTGGAACTGACTTTATAAATTTTTATGTACATATTAATAATTTAGTGTGCGAGTCTTTTCAACTTATTTAAATCGACTTCACCTCATCAGTGCCAACATTCCTACTGCACCGCAACGTACTTTGACAGTACAATCTTCCAGGCACCCAGAAATTTTACTGTTTACGCAACGGTAACCAGCCAAGCTGCCGAGATGACAACTCAAGACCACCTAATAATATGGAATGCAGAGAAATGGCACTAGTAGTATGAATCGCCAAACTATGCAGCAGGTGGAACATGGGCTGGCCAGTGACATCACACGCCCAGAGGATGACACACAACCACCCCCCTCCACTCGGACAAAGGCGAGCCAGGAGAGTTTAATACCACAGTATGGCCCTTGGAATGCAGCCTGTCCTGTTTCTTCACCACACTACTGGTGCCAAAGTAACCATCAGCAGTAAACTCACTCCACCACCTCGCATGCTGGGGCTCGCTTCTGCTCCCAGATCTTCGCCCTAGCCTTCATAGACGTATCTGCACCTCGCAGACATCCTTCAGAAGCTCCCTGTGTTTAAGTTGTTACACATTCACTTTTGTTCCCTTCAGGAAATTCAGGTCGCTTCAGGACAACACATAGCGTTAGTTAAGTTGAGTTATTTTAACAGCTACCTTGCCATGTTAGAAACAGGTCACCTTCATCCGTTATCGTTGCCAGCTTCCATTAACACTCTTGTTTGATATGTGGTAGTACCAACCGCCATGTTTATTTCCCAAATAAACACGTTTTTACCCCACTTTAGAATATTTTCCCCGTAGTGCTTGTACCTTTCCTAGTAGACGCCAGGTCTGCCTAGGTACAGCAGGAGACAGTCGAACAATTTCCAAAACCAGTTTTCAAAACCTAGTGTAGTTGTGCGAGTTTCCCTTCGGCCACCCGTTTATGCACCCTGGTGTATACAAAAGATAGAGCCACAACCACTAGGAATTCAACCCCTCTCGGGGCTAGACAATCAGTCCCCGGTTATACTCCGTCCACAGCACTTCTGGTACAGGAAGGAGTATCTGCCTGAGTCTGAGGGCTTGACCCTTAGGGGACCACATTCACGTATTGTGATCAACAGCCATTGTGAAACCTGACGCTCAGTGTCCACCGTGCTTCTGATGCCGGATACTGGGATAGGGGGCCGCCTCGGTCTGTCAATTGCGGTACGCGGAAGTACACCTAGATAGAGACTAACAATGCCTGCTCCACATTTGCAGAGCTGGTAGTAGTAATCTTATCCTCATGCCCTACTCCGTCGGAGTGGTATTCAAAAGAGAGAGACATAAAAAGGCTACTTTTGCTGCCTCTACGTCCAGAACAAGGGTCACTCCACTCAGACTGTACTTGACAGTCTAAGTCCTCGGGGAGAGGGCTCAGGCCACCAGTCACCTGGAGAGGCCAGTCTCTCCAGCCCCCCTGCCAGTTTTGTTTAAACCACGTACCAAGACTGATGGAAAGATCCACCCCATCATCCAGGCCTTCCTCAGGGGACACCAGCTAACCGAACCAGTCCCAGGCGATCCATCAGCGCTCCAGGTCCAGGTGCCAGCTCATTACCTCCAATGCCGCAGTAGAGTCAACAGCCTCCACAGGCCACTAATTGCCCATGTATAAAAGTGAGAGTGGTCCCAGCCAGACGTAAGATTGTTCTAACAGTCCCTACTTCCTACCAAGCGGGAAAGCCACACAACCAGTAATCTACACTGTGGGCTCCTGTTCCGCACTAAGTAAACCAAGTTAAACTCACCCCGGTGTGTCTGCCTTCACAACCATCAAAACCACTTTGGCCATTGACGTGCTGTTCTGTCAAAAGGACATCACGCATCAAATTAGTTATTTTTAGTGACTTTATTTTGTCTTATGTAAATGTGTGCACATGCAAAATAAGGGAAACTGTTTCATACTGGTTTCTTAACTTTCTCCTTAGTGGAGCAATGTTCATTAAACATTATGCATGGAGAAATACTGATTAGCAAATTGTCAATATGAATTACACATATAAAACCCTTGTAATTAAAAGAAATTAATTGACATTTAAAATACCTTACCATAGGTAAGTACTGAAACATTTACCTTGTCTTGGGAGCATCTGGGAAAATAGGCTGTGACAGACATAGCAATAGACAAACAGACATAAGCACTTTGAATTGAACTGGAATTCAATATCTACATGCAGAACACATACATACCTGGGGTAGACATGACATTTCTTACCACTTTGTGAATAAAATAAAATTAAGACACATTGCATCGCAACTCTGGGCACATCGAAAATTAGAATAAATTATTAATTGAGATTATTTCCAAGACTGAGTGAGAATGAAATTCTGGTGATTCGATTTACTCGTACCAATAAAAAATAATGTACCTCTATCCCCTAAGAACGATACCTCACAAAACCATTTAAGTGAAAGAAAAACTTTATGTTCTCATGGCAAAAATAATTCTTGGAGCAAAAGTTTCTCAAATAGTTTATTTTGTAGTGCGTAAAAAAAACTAGATAAAGTTTCATTTCTTTCCAACTAGTCTTGGGCAATGCAGACTCCTGTCTCATAATACTGGGTCAATTAAATTGAAATTTTAAAATTTCTTTGGTACACGTTCTTCATTGAAGCATTTTTGAATTATCACAAGCAGATTAAATAAGTAGTGGGAGTGCACGGGCACGAGATACAAAGAGAGTGACTGTGTAACCATAAAAAAACCGAGAGAGGATGCGAGGACAAGCTGGTCCCAACCTTTTTGGAGGGGAGCACCATTAATGGTGTCCCCCCACCCCTCCTCCCTGTCTTGAGGTGTGTTGTAATTGGCTGTATCCCGTCCCCCCCTGAAGTGCGCTGTGATTGACTGTTGATGTTACCCCTACTTTCCCCTCCGTCCCCTGGAGGTGTGCTGTGATTGGCAAGTTGGTGTTGGAACAAAATGGCACAAGGGACATTTGGAGAGCGCAGATGTGAATGTTTGGAGTCTGGCGAGGGGTGAGCTCTGGTGTGACATAGGTGTTCACCCTTCTGTGTCTAGAGTTAACTGAGGTCTGATGTGTGGTTGAGGGGGAAGGGAAGGTAAGTCGGGCCATCCTGTTGGTGCTGATAAGGAATAAGCTCAGGGTGGATGAGGGGTGGGAAAGTGTTGGAGCATACAGGTGTTACTTATGCGATTTGATCGTGGATGACTCTGAGAGCACAGCATAGTGTTTATTGTTTAATTTACCGAGCAACTCAGTTGTGGAGGATCGGGAAACAGCATAGGTGTTTCATGGCCACGAGGTCGATGCGCGACTGAGGTCGGAACTGTGCAATTAGAGAAACGGTCATAATTCGACATTTGACGAAAATAAAAATTATTTACGAATTTCAGGAAAAATATTGAATTTAAGTTTGCCATTACAATAGTGGGAAATGACAATTACAAATTTAACATTTAACAAATTTTTTAAAAAAATTTTCAAATCCAGGAAAAATTATGAATTTAAGTTTTTCCGTTGCAATTGTGGCAAATTACCATTACAAATCTAGCATTTAACGAATTTAACAAATAAATAAATATAAAAAAAAGTTAAATATCTAGTTATTGAAAAATTATGTATTTAATTTTTGACAGTTACAAATCTAGCAATGAGTAATTACTACACACTGAAAATTTGTGAATTTAAGTACCGAAAACCAAAATTTATTACACAGTAAATAAGTACTTAAACAATAATAATTTCAATGAAATACATTTACCAATTGCAAAATACCTAGACCCCAATTGCACGTCCGCTCGTATCACTCCTTCTTGCAGACTGAAGTCATATTGTGTATACTGTTCAAAGTCTGACGAGGGGGAATAAGCTGTGATGGTGGGTGAGGGGGTAAAGGTAGTATCGGGAGCTGCAGTGCTTCATCCTGATCGCTGACTGGCAAGGGAATGAGCTCAGAGGGAGAGACAATGCTGCTTCTTTGCTGTCCGCCACGCGGACTGAGCTATGATGCGGGGCCGAAAGGCGGCCGAGCTCGGAATTGTGTGTAATGACAGTTAAAAAATCCAGTGTTTGAAAAAATAACTAATTTTGACCTACACAAATATAGCATTTGAATAGCAATGAATTGAACAAAGCTCTGAAATTAAATAGGAATGAAAGATTAAATATAATGAAACAATCCTGAGACAATTATTAAGTATGGGTGCAATGAAT